>CABFOS010039961.1:16084-31274 GCA_900660315.1 Diretmoides pauciradiatus
AGAACATAAGCCAAAGCAGTAGTGCACAAATATAAAAATGGATGTTTAACCTTTCATAGCCAATCATCATAGTATTACATTTGTAAAGTCAACTGTGCCAAATACATGTGTCAAACACTGTTTATTGTAACCTAACAGGGCCATAACTGGATCATTGTGTACAGTCGGCCAGTCTACTTCTGCCTGTGCTGTGTGTTGATCTGGATCTTTGACCTATCTGGGCATTCTGGCAGCCTGCAACCCTTCTCCCTTTATGGTGTCACCTTCTTCTCTGCACCCTTCTTGCTGTGTGCCAGGGATATGCTCATAGGTTAGTGTGTATGTGCGTGCGTGTGTCCGTCTGTCCGTCCACATGGCTGTTTGCATCTTCATACTGTGACTTGCTGTCCAAATCAGCAATCTCGACAGAACAAAAGTTGTCATGTTTTATAACTTAATATTTTATACTGTTGTGTAACCAAATTTACTTTCCCTATGCACAGTCACTTAACAACACTGCAGCAACCATGTTCTCTATGATAAAGTAGATATGAAGTGACTGAAATATCACAGCACTTTGTTTGAATAGATGATGTGTAACTTGCACCAGGCTGTAGTTTTGATGCGGGATCTGTCTCATGTTGGTATCATTTGAAAAGGAGGTCCTGTCTACTGTGAATACTGCTGTCCCCAACTTTAACACACCTTTGACACAGTCTATATATGAAATTGCATTATATATTTAATAAGAGGATAAATTACCAAATTCTCAGTCTACCACTGAAAGATAAAGATCGACAAGTTTGATCAATTCTTCATTAAAAGTCAACTGTTGGAAAAGGTGACAGACATTTATTTGTGTGTGTGTGTGTGTGTTATGGTTCCACCAGCATCACAACACACTTTCTTTTAACTTGTCTTTCTTTGTCCAACAGTGTTTGCCTTGTGTTTTCCGGTCATTTTCCTGTTTGGGCTCCTACCTCAGGTTAATACCTTTGTCATGTGTCTGCTGGAGCAGATTGACATGCACATATTTGGGGGAACTGGTAAGGACATGGCTGATGCTAATGAAGATTTGATAGTCTTTTTGTATTATACAACTGGTGCACAAATGGTGCAACATAATCATGGCACACCACAAAGAGCTACAATGCAGCATGTCGATTATTTCTAGACATTGAAGGACCGTATACAAATAAGACATGAATCTGGGTGGTTTGATACCCAATATCAGTTTGGTTTAAGTTTCTCCTGATATTCTCTCTGAAATTGTGTATCTCTCTCCTCAGCCACTACCAGTCCCCTATCATCTCTGTTCAGCCTAGTGCGTAGTGTGTTGGTGGCTGCACTGCTATATGGATTTTGCCTGGGTGCTATCAACGTAAGTGTCAGAGAGACAGAGTGAACACAAGCAGAGGTGTTGTGGTATAGTGCTTCTATTAACTTGAGTTGAATGTGGGCGGTCCTTATTTGATATTCTTGATTGTAGGCACCGTGGGGTGATGACCATGTGCCAGTACTGTTCTCTGTGTTTTGTGGCCTACTCCTGGCCTTATCCTACCACCTCAGCCGCCAAAGCAGCGATCCCACCATCCTGTGGTCAGTATATTCTACTTAACATAGTCCCTAATGGTTTGCCTGTTCATTAAAAGCCTTTTTGTACCAATGATTTGATGATTCCACCTGATGAAGCCACAATTTAGAACACATAATGCAACACAATGTTTATGTGAAAGTTTAAAGAGTATAGTAATTGAAAAAAAAAGGTCTTAGTTTGTGTCAAGCCTGATTATTATTATTTTTCTCACCCCTATGAAGTCGTGTCTCACACCTTAACTCATGTGGTGTTCCCTGGTTCATAGCTGAACTATCTGACCAATATCAAAACCCTCCTGCTTACTGTAGCTTTTTTACAGTTGCTGTTTGTATGTTTTTGCCCCCTCCACCTCCAGGGCTCTGGTCCGGTCTAAATTATTTCCCGAGTTGGAGAACCGAACACCAGAAGAACCACCAGTGGAGATCAAGGACCCTCTTCCTGAGAAGCTTCGCGACTCTGTGGTAAAGCTCCCCTTCCACTTGCCAGGACAGACTGCAATGGCACTGTTTTTTTACTCTCTTTTGTTTGTACATACCAGTCATAGATGTCGATTAAGTAGTGTGATTTTGAACGTGCATTGTTGTGCGCTCTTTCTGTCTCTTTGTAGAAGGAGATTCTTGATTCAGACCTCGTCATGTGTCCCCTTATGGCTGTGATCACCTTTGCCATTAGTGCCAGCACAGTCTTCATCGCTCTCCAAGTTAGTTGCACCCAGGAATTATGATCATATTTTAACAATGCATTTTGTTAAAGGCTTTCAATGATGATCTTTGATGTTCATTTCCCTCCCTTTTCTTCTTGATCCACAGCCTGCTCTTAGTTTTGTCTTGTACATCCTGGCAGGGGTGGTAGGCTTCCTCACACACTATCTCCTGCCTCAGCTTCGCAAGCAGCTGCCTTGGTTCTGCCTGGCCCACCCTGTGCTCCGTTCCAGAGAGTACAGCCAGTTTGAGGTTCGAGGTGAGGTCTACTTGCTCTTTCATCTCAATACACTTGTTTACTTCCATCTACACGAGCTCCCCTGTCACTGACCCGGACTCACCCCTTATTTTCTTCTTCCCTGTCCTCTCTCCTCTCTCTTTCCTCTTTTTCACTACCTTATGTTGTTTGTAATCTTCTATTCATATTGATGTTTTTTGTTTTTGATTGTTTGTTTGTTTATTTGGCATATTTTTATTGTATATTGTCTATTTATATTGTTGTAAAGTGTATTGAGACACTTCGGTGTGATTTTGCACTTAAAATTTCAATAAACTTAAACATAGCAGTTTTAAAGGTTTGAGAAGCAAACCTGAACAACCAGAATATTATAAGTATCCCAGCAGGGGGAAATGTGCATGGGGGAAGGGAAAAATCGGCATTCAATTCATCCTCAATACTTCCAGTTGAAGTGCTTTGAGAAAGACATTAAACCCACAAACTGCTCCAGTGGAGCTTTACAGTGGGCAACAGCACAAAACTAGGACAGCTCCTGGGTGAGTGCATGTGCACGTCCCTCAGGCCGTCCCCCAGGACATTGCTGTAAATAACAATGTTAGTCAATATGAATTCTTAGTGAACTTACAGGTTAAGTGAGGGGTGAAAAACACAGGTCATCAGGCACCAATGGATACATATAAATATTAATCTCAGTGTAAATTTAATTGAAATTGATGTTCTGCAAGTTTGGTTCATTTCACAGCTACAAAAAGCTTTAAGGTGAAAATGAAGGGAAAGCACTGCCTCTATTAGTATGTGACATTGTTTCACGTTCTCTATGCCACAGATGCTGCTCAGTTGATGTGGTTTGAGAAGCTGTACGCATGGCTCCAGTGTGTGGAGAAATATTTCATCTACCCGGCTGTAGTGCTCAACTCCCTAACGACAGAAGCCCAAGCTGTGGGCCAGAACCACAAAGAGCCGGACATCTAGTAAGCATTTCCTCCATCTTGTCTCCAAACTACTTCACTTTCATACCTTATGCTCTCCTCAATCCATGTTTTGGATTGGAACGTCAATGTTTTGGAACCACCAGAGTGTAAAAATCAGTAGACATGGTTAACCGCCCTCAGTTGTATGGCTTTCTAGAAGTTTTGCTCAGTAACACAATATGCATAAAATATGCCTCACTCATACAGTATGTAATTTTCCCCCCCTCTGCCCATAGACTTGCCACAGTCAAAAGAATTCTTGCCCATGTTTGATATTATTCTTGCACGCCTAATGGCACAGTTGCACAGTATGAATGATACCAGAAGTTAAATAAATACCCCTGGTTTCTCTATGCTAGCTACAGCTATCAAGCTGTGCTAACAAATTTGATCCGATATTCCATATTACTATGATATATTACAGGTCACTGACAAACAGAGTATATTCTACAATGTCAGTAGTATTGGCAATATTGATTTAGTTGTCGAAACTACAGGCAGAACAAAAAACGAATGTATGTTTATGCCAAGCTAACATAGCCAGAAGATCCTCTCCTCTGTCAGGTAGCGTCACAAAGCAACATATCACACCTCCACTGGATGACCCCGGGCATCATGGCCCCGGGCATCATGGCCCCGGGTATCATGGCCCCGGGCATCATGGCCCCGGGCTCATGGCCCCGGGCTCATGGCCCCGGGCTCATGGCCCCAGGCTGGCACAAGTTAAGAGTTCTGGCACATCAAAACGCTCAACTTGTACAACTTGTTCAACTATGAGACAGACTAACTTCTTGGGCTTATTACTAGTGAGCCCAGCCAAAACGAGTGATTGAAGAGTTGATTAACTCTTAGAGACCTCACCTTTGTAGGTTGTAGGAATTCTACTCAGCAAGTTAAAAAGACTTCTGGTGTGAATTGGTAAAAATGTACACGCAGGTATCCGCTTGCTTTTTAGGTTTGGAGATCTTGTGTCAGTGTTTTTTTATCCTTGAATGTCAACATGTACAGTACCAATCTTTTTCTCTCCCTCCCTTCCCTTTCTCCACCCCTCCAGCAGCCGAGCTCTCTTCATCTCTGTGGCGGGGATGAAGCTTCTGCGTTCATCGTTCTGTGCCCCGTCCCAGCAATACGTCACGCTGTGCTTCACCACGCTCTTCTTCCACTTTGACTATCCTCACTTCTCTGAGACCTTCTTAGTTGACTACTACTTCATGTCCATTCTCTTTAGCAAGGTTAGAACGTGCACCCTATCATCTCACAGGAACTTGATCACATAAATATAATTAAATCATATTATTTGACCCTAGTTTAGTATGACTAGGCATTATTCTGTTATTCTGACAGCTGTATGTTAACTACTACTGTACTATATCAACAGTAAAGTGAGTGTAGTAGTAGTAGTAGTAGTAGTAGTAGTAGTAGTAGTAGTATAATACAACTACCGATCTGTTTTCTGATGTATTTTTCCTACATTTGCTGATTTCTCAGATGTGGGACCTGCTGTATAAGCTGCGCTTTGTATTGACTTACATTGCACCCTGGCAAATCACCTGGGGTTCAGCTTTCCATGCCTTTGCTCAACCCTTTGCTGTGCCCCGTATCCTTCAGAAGTACAATCAATACATTTCTGTTAGCTTGTCTGTTTTTATGATACTCTATTGATATCCCAAGGAAAAAATCATCTGTCTTTTTGTGGAGGGGGAGAGTAAAAAGTATCAAGGCTGTTTTGCAACAGTATACTATGCACTGGGTTTGAACCTTATGCTGTTTCAAGGTATGGTATGTGCATTTCTAGATTAAGCCACCAGAACACTGCATGTCATGAGTATTGAAGAATAATGAGCAGTTACTATGCTGTTGTTAGAGATCCTTAACTCCTCTGTTACCTCAGACTCTGCTGTGCTTTTTGTCCAGGCTGTGTTTTCAGCCATCTTTTCCACCCCTCTCAATCCTGTCCTGGGCAGTGCTGTGTTTGTCACCTCATACACCAGGCCTGTTAAGTTCTGGGAGCGAGACTATAAGTAAGTTTTAGATTCTGATTGTGTGAGACAGAATCTCAAAGTCCACATCTGTCTGGAACGCTTTCCAATCAATTTGATCTCACCTTTGCAGCACCAAGCGGGTCGATCATTCCAACACAAGACTTGTCACCCAGTTAGACCGCAACCCTGGTAGGCTACAATATTCTCTCACCATTTAATCATTATCTCTGTTTGACTAGTAGTTGGTTGTGTTCCCATGGTATGCTATGGTGTGGGTCTTTCTTTCTGTTTAAAGGTGCCGATGACAACAATCTGAACTCGATTTTCTACGAGCACCTAACACGGTCTCTGCAGCACAGCCTGTGTGGGGACCTGCTGCTTGGCCGCTGGGGCAACTACAGCACAGGCGACTGCTTCATCCTCGCCTCAGACTACCTCAACGCCCTGGTGCACATTATCGAGATTGGCAATGGCCTGGTCACCTTCCAGCTGAGAGGGCTAGAGTTTAGAGGTGAGCAGCAATGGCTGATGGGGCATCTGGTTTTACTGATGGGGCAACTGGTTTTACTGGGTGTTGGTGGAGTGTCTGAAAGAAGAAGTAAAAGCTTGCAGGGCTCCAGTTTGCTTAGTAAAGTTGACTTAACACCAGGTGGTTACGTTTCGGGCAGCACCCTGCCCTTCCTTAGACCTGTTGGTGGAGTGTCCACACAGAATAGCATTTATTGACATTAGTATTGTATACCGGTACATTCCTTTTGAAAAAACAATTGTTTTGTTTTTACTTGCAATTCATTAAATTACATTAGTCATTTAGCCAGATACTTTTATCCAAAACAACTTAAAATAAGCGCATTCAACATAGGTAGGCAACTAGTCACCAGAAATTGTAAGTACATCAGCCACCAGAACAGCTTCAATGCACCTTGGCATAGATTCTCCAAGTGGAGTGGCCCTGTGTACGGTCACGAAGGCCATAGCATATGATTTACATCATTGTCATACTCATCAAACCATTCAGTGACCCCTCGTACCCTGTGGATGGGGACATTGTCATCCTGGAAGAGACCATTCCCAGCAGGATAGAAATGTTTCATCGTAGGAGGTGATCACTCAGAATAACCGTATTGATTTGCAGTGACCCTTCCCCCTAAGGGAACAAGTGGACCCAAACCATACAAGGAAAATGCCCCCCACAGCATTACAGAGCCACCGGACCCCCTCACTGTAGGGGTCAAGTATTCATGCGTGTACCATTCTCTCGGTGTACACCACACATCCCAATATGGTAAAGGATGACTCATCTGACCATATCACTTTTTTCCACATTTCTGTAGACCAGTACCTGTGGTTTTTGTACCACTCTCAAATGTGCATTGGTCTTTGTAATGAGGGGTTTCTGCACTGCAACCCTACTATAATATCCCTCTATGTGTAGTTGTCAACGGACTTTTCTTGCTGACAGTCTGATCACGTCCTGCATTGACATTCTCAGTCACCTGAGGAAGAGTTGCTCTTCTGTTTTTCCTTACATATGCAATAATGCACAAGCTTCACGGTCACATATGCGCTTTCGACCACACTTTCCGACCCTATTTACTGATTTCTTTCCCATAGATCTGAATGCAGATGTCATTTTAGTCACTGTTCCTATTGGAACACTAGCCAGTTGAGCAGTCTTTGTGACTGAAGCGCCTGTCATCCATTCCCCAATAATGAACCCTTAGAACTTTTCCTCTTGCCGTCTTGATCCAAAATTGAGGTCAACTTAGTGCAGTCAACATGGCTTTTTCTAAACAAAATACTATCCAATATCAAATATCTAATAAACTGAAGACTGGAGCATGAATTACATGAATGACTTGGACAATGATTGAGTGTCCCAAATCACTAGAATCAGTTAATTAAAAAGATTCCTTCACCGAATCGTTCAGTGCTCGACTGGAGCTCTGAATGCATAGTCCCACTCACTGAACTGAAACACGGATGAACGGTGTATATTCCTCATGAATGTGCAGGGATACACTCACTCACTGAGTGAGTCGATCGTTCGCTCACTGAATGTGCTACACAGTGAACGAACGTGAGCCCTGAGTGACAGCGGCTCAAACTGCCGGAATCAGGCCCAGCAAGTTCAAGAGTAATGCCGAACTGTAGACCAGTTAAAAAGACTTAACAGTCATTAAAAACCAGCGTTCATCTCCGATATTCAGCGAGGAAACTTTTAAAATAAGAATTATAAACAGAGTTTGGCGTGTTTGCTTTAACAGCTGCCTGATTCCGGCAGTTTGAGCTGCTGTCACTCAGGGCTCTTATTCGTTCACTGTGTAGTATGTTCAGTGAACAAATCATTGCACCGTTCCCCTCACAGTGTTGAGACAGTCAGGAGCCACTGTCGCTCAGGGCTCATGTTCACTGTGTAGTACGTTCAGTGAATGAATCACTGACTGAACATGCACCGTTCCCCTTGCAGTGAAAGGATCTTGTTCACGTTCGCTCACATTTGCCTCGCGCAGGGATACATACGCTCAGTGTATCCCTGTGTGACCGGTCGGGTTCGGGGTTTGAACCCAGGGCTCCCGCGTCGAAAAGCACCGCAACAACTGCTGTGCAAAGAGAACCGGCGCCCTTGGCGGAGCTGTTATTGGGCTTTTATCTTTGAGGAGTGATATTTACCGATCAACTTGCTACCTACTGAAGGACTCACAAGGATCTACACTGTTACACCTGCGTGAGGTGAACGTGAACGAACGTGAACATGAACGAATCAATGACTTGAGAATCTCTGCACGTTCACTCGCAACTGAGCTCAACTGAACTGAGAAATTAACGGATTGTTTAAGGAAGTGATTCAGTTCAGTTCCCAAAAAATGTATTCCTCTGAACGAAACGTTTGCGAACAACACACTATGTCTCACTCATACTACTATCTTTAAAGTGGCACTATGAGATCACATTTCAGCTCTGAGCTGGTGCATCTGATCCTCACCCACAGTCTCTTTCTTTCTAGGTACCTACTGTCAACAGAGAGAGGTAGAGGCCATCACGGAGGGAGTGGAAGAGGATGAGGGCTGTTGCTGCTGTGAACCTGGCCACCTCCCCCACATGTTGTCATTCAATGCTGCCTTTGGACAGCGCTGGTTAGCATGGGAGGTGGCTGCCACCAAGTATGTACTTGAGGGCTACAGCATCAGCGACAACAATGCGGCCTCCATGTTGCAAGTATTTGATCTTCGCAAGATCCTCATCACCTACTATGTTAAGGTAAGTTATTTGAATTAAAGGTGATTTAAGTGGTTCTCACTTCTCACTATAGTTCTTTCATCGTGGTTCTTTCCTCTTCCTTTTTGCTATTTCTACATTTGTACTTTTTTTTTTTAGATCTGACTCTAAAGATCAAATTTGATGAGATTACTTTTCTGTATATCCACACTTATATTTAAAGTGTATTTAAAAGTCTGCAGTGGCTATATTTATTTAAATTTGTGTCTGCATTTTTCCCGCTCTTTGACCTAGTTGATTGTTTTGAAGATCCAGTAGCAGTAGCAACAGCATTTTGTTGAATAAAGTGGGTATATTTATAAGCAGATTTATATAACCTATGAGAAACAAGCTCCCAAACGAGGGAAGGGTTCAAATATGTCATCACCCCAATGCCATTCATGTTTCACTCTGAAGAAGACTGCTGTCGAAATGTTAGTGAACAATTTTTTGCACCAATAAAACTTTTGTAAGATGATCCATGTGCTCCAGTCATCCTCTCTCTTTTGATGCTGCTGTGGTCCCTCATCTCTTAACTGGTTTAGCGCATGAACTCTCTCATAAAGTGGATTATGTGTTTATTCCCTTGAACAGAGTATCATCTACTATGTGAGTCGGTCTGTAAAGCTGGAAGAATGGCTGGCGAATGAGACAGTGCAGGAGGCTCTGCGGCCCTGCATCGGGCCCACCTATGTAGACAGCGACCCCACCTTCAACCTGAACATTGACGAGGACTACGACCACAGGGCCTCTGGCATTACCCCCACTGCCTTCTGCATGGTTTACCTGGATTGGATCCAGTATTGCAACAGCAGGCGTCAAACGGTTAGATTGACCATAATACTCACACTGCAGTCCTCCCTGTGCCCACAAATTACATTCTGAGGCTGAGCCATAACCATCTGTAACCCATCCTCACGTCCAGAAACACATTTAAAACCACACCTGTTATGTTCAGAGCTCTGTAACAATAAACAAACAAACCATGCTTTTGGAGGAGTGGAAAAGTAACCAGGAACAAAAGCTTACTTACATTTAGTAATGTAACCACCAAAGAAAAATTAAGAAAGAGGAGGGATGGGTGTCTGTGTCTCTCTCCATCTGCTGCTTGGCTAATTGTCTGAATATGTGGTCCTCCTCAGACCTAATCGCAACATAAATTGACAGTTAATATTAGATTGGTACCAAATGTGACACTCATAAGAAAGCTGCCACTTGAATTATAGAAAGTTTGCACTCATACAACTTGCTTATTGTCTCTGTTGTATAGTATTGTAGTACAAAACATGTACAATATCTCAATATCACTTGGCTTCAGCATGCTAACTTTAATCTGTCGTTGTGTTGTAGCCGGTGAATAGTGAAAGGGATTCTCCCCTTGTCAATCTCTGTTTTGGGCTGTGTATCCTGGGAAGAAGGGCCCTGGGCACAGCCTCCCACAGCATGTCTGCAAGGTAAGTACCACTAGGCCATAGAGGCCATCTCACTCCAGATTATACAGTATCACTCGGGCTAACAGTGTCGCAGTAGTTGATATGTGGGTTTGTTCTTTTCACAGCTTAGAGCCTTTCCTCTACGGCCTCCATGCCCTCTTCAAGGGAGACTTCCGCATTACCTCTCCCAGGGACGAGTGGGTGTTTGCAGACATGGACCTGTTGAATCGAGTGGTGGCCCCAGGGGTGCGGATGTCCCTCAAATTGCATCAGGTAAGTTAACAGCTATAGGCACTCAAGAGGCAATCCATGATCTTCAGGTTGACATTCAGGTGAAGCCCCCATTAGCTTCTTAAAATGACTGCATCAAAATGCCCAGGGGAAAGTATGTGGGTAGAACAGCAGCCTCTGAAGGTGAATGTCAGAGGCTGTTATAGAACTTTTGTTGGCCACATTACCCACATGTATTTACAATGGAACCAGAACAGCCATCCAACAACCATTCACTAATGTCAATTGGTCTACACCAGATTATATTTTTCAGTTCACAAGAAGTAATCCAGAGAAAAAAGAAGCGTGGCTTCTAGTTTTGTTTTGGTAGTGTGACCTGTGAAATCTACTGTCCCTACCATGCCACTGAAGTGCTGCTAAAAGCTTCAACATGTGTCTGTTTAGCCATGTATGACTGACTATTTTTGTTATTGAAAGTAATGTAATCTGCCTCTCCTCCAGGACCACTTTACATCTCCGGATGAGTACGAAGATCCCATGGTTCTCTACGACGCCATCACAGCCAATGAGGAGAAGATGTTGATATCACATGAGGGTGACCCTGTGTGGCGCAGTGCCATCCTGGCAAACATGCCCTCGCTGCTGGCACTGCGCCACATCATGGATGACGGTAGCGATGAGTACAAGATCATCATGCTCAACAAGAGATTCCTCAGCTTTCGAGTTATCAAGGTTAGAATTGTTCCTGATTATGATTATTTGTCCTGGCATCTCTGGCTTGTTTTCGCTTTAGCCCACTCCACCTCCACTAATCCAACAATAATGTCATCCACCACATTTTGTTGATTATTTGATTTTATCTATGAAATTCAGTGGTATTCACTAGATTTCTACTAGTTTTCGTAAACTAGTAGACCAAGATTTTTAAAATGTTTTTATGCATGTTTATTTTGAAATGTGTACTCGGATGACAATGTTGTGCGTAATCTGCAAAAAGTCCTCTGGTTTTTCCACCCCCAGCTTGATATGGAATATGTCATTATATTATATGAAGTCCTGACCTGTGTGTGTGCTGCCCTCTACAGGTGAACAGGGAGTGTGTGCGTGGTCTGTGGGCGGGGCAACAGCAGGAGCTGGTCTTCCTGCGCAATCGTAATCCAGAGCGCGGCAGCATTCAAAATGCCAAGCAGGCCCTGAGGAATATGATCAACTCATCATGCGACCAGCCCATCGGCTACCCCATCTATGTGTCCCCCCTCACCACCTCCTACGCTGGGGGGCACAGCCAGCTGCGCTCTGTTTGGGGGGGACCTGCCAGCCCCCACAACATTTATTCTTGGCTCATCAGTAGCTGGGACAGGTACATGGCGTGGATTTCTTGTAATGTACTGTATGGACCCTCATATCACTCTTGATTTCACAAACACGCACACTCTCTCCAGGTTGCAGAAGGGCTGTGGTGCTGGCTGTAACAGCGGAGGAAACATTGAGGACTCAGACTGTGGAGGCGGCTCCACCTCCATCTCTACCAACCCAGCAGCCCACACCACTCAGAGTACACCGGCCTCCAGCCTTCCTCAAGCCCACATCACCACTGTGCAGCCCTCCATGGGTAGGCCCAAAACCAGCTGCCTTTTCCCACAGCCTGTACACTCTGCATACAGTGCACCTGCAATGATAGATTCAAGTGACTGTCAATGGAAAGATATTCCACTGAGCTCCAGTCTAGTGTAATCCAGTTAAGAGCTGTTTTGGTTGATTGAGTTTCACATCATGGACGGACAATTTTTACTGTGTATGTTTAAACTGTCTATCTACAAAATTATTATACAGCCAGTTTCAAAAGTAGGTATACATTATTCTGTAAGTATAATTTGCAGTATTCATAAATGCCTCAATGTAAATATTATCCATTGAATGAAGAATTATTTTGTTGAGTTAAAAATTATATTTATATTAGTCATTTAGCAGACGCTTTTATCCAAAGCGATTTACAATAAGTGCATTCCACATAGGTAGTCAAGAGAACTACTAGAAATCATAAGTGCATCTCCTTTCTAAACAAACATCTAAGAGCAGAACTCGTCTGATAAATACACGCATCCCCACAGGTCAGCGCTCGTTGGCATGGATTAGCTCTAGAATTATATAGCTTTGTTCATTATTATGATTATTACTATTAAAAATGATATACCTTTGAAACAAAGGGTAGCTTGTTACTTCAGGCAAACATAGTGCACTTTCGTTGCTCATGCATCCTTTTTTTGGAGTTATGTGGCAACATTCAACAGCTGCAAACACACTTCAGCTGAACATGGAGATCCTGTGAATGTATTAGCAGAGGGAATATGTCTGTGCATAGTGTAAGTGTAACATAGACCTTAAGGTAAAATCAAATAAATGAAATACCCTTGTTTCACTTCAGGTACAGACAACCCTGTAGGCCCAACCCCAAACTGGCCTCACCACCCTCAACCCCTCCCATTAGCCCTGCTCAGCCAGTCTGAGGGCAGGATGGAGTTAGGGCTGCTCACCTCCCTACAACGCACTTCCTCCATCCAGGGGCTCCTGGGCCAACAACTGTCCAGCTCCCAGCTCTCCTTCAGCAGCTCTATGGCTCCTCCTCCCCTGCCCGGCCCAGAGCGCTTCTGCCCAGGGAGTCTCCTGGAGAACTCTGGGTACAGAGCAGGCCAGCGGGCTGGCCCAGGTCAAGGCAGTGGGCTACACTATGAGAGCCACTTTGGGAAGTGGAGTCTTTCAGGCAGGAAGGGCTTTAATGGACCAGCTGCAGTGGAGGGGGACGGGACATTACAGACCATACGCACACAGGTGAGCCAGTAAAAAACCTTCTGTGTGTGTCTATGTTTGCTGCTGACTTTTATATAACAATATATAAGCTAATCTTCCTTAATGGCTCTGACAAATGATTATAGTAAGGGTTTACAATAGCAGTACTGATTTGCTGGGGTTAACATTTATCTCATTATTTTCCAGCCTGCTCCTCCTGTGCCCCTGCCTGAGGCCAGTCCAACACAAGATCCACTGGGAGCCACCCAGACGATGGATGCGACCCTGCTAACGGCAGGAGACACCCCCACCCCCCGAGAGGAATCCACAGAGCTGCCTTTACTTGAGCACCTGCGCTGAGTCTGTACTGGGAGCCCCCATGCCACATTCTCTGCAGCTAAAGCACACCCACGGTCAACTCTGGATTGGGCCTTGCCCACTCAGACCGGACTCATTCCAGCCTTCTGGACTCATTCCATTGATCCTTGTTCAAGACAACATCTGAGATTTCTAAATCCTCTAATGGAAAATCCATCTTTTATCCATTGCACATTTCTCATCCCACTGCAATACTGGACAGATTTGGTTGTATACTCATGCCTTCCCTCCTACTCCCAAAGGAGTTAAACATCTGATGGCATGTTGCACTGATGTACGTCAGAACACAAAACCGTTCAACCAACCGGTTTATTCCAAAGTCAGCTTTCACCACGTCTCCTGAGACTTGATGTACTCATTCTGAGGATTCCTCTGAAAAAGGCACTCGGTGTCTCTGTGGGCAGCCTTCTGGCTGTAGCAGTGGTGACAGGCCAAAAAGGCCAGTGCAATTGTAAGGGATATTTTGCTTGAGTAGTGTTTATTTTTCTATACTGGAGAAAGGAGGTTCGCCTCCAACTTTCTCTCACTTGACATCTGCAACAGCAGTGTTTGCATAACCAATCAAAAAAGGAAGTTCAAGATTTTATTTTGCTGTATGTGCAGGTGAAGCATATAAGACTACCACGATAAGCCTTGTTTTGTTTTCCCCCTCTTACCATCCCTCCCGGACCTGTGTGTCAAATGATATTTATTAAGTACATACTATATGACCAATTCTAAGAAACCCCTCCCACTTTCTCCCTTGTACATCACATACATATTCAACAACAACAAAAAACAAACACATCCCAGACAAATGTCATCTTCGTGTCCTCTGGCTATTTCTTACAGAGGTGCCTGACAACATCAACACTCAACAGTTCTGTCTTGGAGCAAGTTTCAGGGAGAAGACCCCCTTCTGTCCCGGCCAACACGTGGTGCTTTTACCGCTGAGTTTACAGTCTATTTAGGCCTGGACATGAGTCCTGAATGTGGCCAGCAACACAGAGATGTGGGAGGACTTCAGACACAGCTGAGCTGATACACCCATGGATCAGGACAGAGACGAGCGGAGGGTGATGCGTACTAGTGACATTGTGTTGATCACAAGACTACAAACACAGAGTATTATTAACTAAAGCCTTTTTTGTTTTGGTGAGTGGAATGTCCTTTTTTTTTACTTGAAAAATCACAAATTTCTCAGTGTCTAAGTTCCACTGAGTTTGTTTTCCTAGGGTAACTGATCAATAAGTCCCTCTCTGACCCAATCCAGTCATCTGTAGGCCCAGTCAGCTCTAGGCCCAGTCAGCTGGAGGCCCAGTCAGCTCTAGGCCCAGTCAGCTGTAGGCCCAGTCAGCTGTAGGCCCAGTCAGCTGGAGGCCCAGTCAGCTGGAGGCCCAGTCAGCTCTAGGCCCAGTCAGCTCTAGGCCCAGTCAGCTCTAGGCCCAGTCTGCCACCCAGAGGCCCCTCTGTTTTCTTTGCCTACAGTATGGCGTCTCTCCTATTACTATACTACTGCTTCTGCATCTCCTGCTACTACTAATATACCCACTACTACTGCTGTTTCTACAACAGTTACATCCAGCGTTTTAGTTGGAAAATAAACAAAGTTGAATGAATACTGAAAGCAAAGGTGGAATATTTATTTGATTAATA
>CABFOS010039971.1:0-11231 GCA_900660315.1 Diretmoides pauciradiatus
TTTTGTTAAGAATCTATGTTTTGGTTAAGAATCTATGTTTTGGTTAAGAATCTATGTTTTTGTTAAGAATCTATGTTTTGGTTAAGAATCTATGTTTTGGTTAAGAATCTAGGTTTTGGTTAAGAATCTATGTTTTGGTTAAGAATCTATGTTTTGGTTAAGAATCTATCTTTTGGGTGAGAATCTATGTTTTTGTTAAGAATCTATGTTTTGGTTAAGAATCTATGTTTTGGTTAAGAATCTAGGTTTTGGTTAAGAATCTATGTTTTGGTTAAGAATCTATGTTTTGGTTAAGAATCTATGTTTTGGTTAAGAATCTATGTTTTTGTTAAGAATCTATGTTTTGGTTAAGAATCTATGTTTTTGTTAAGAATATATGTTTTGGCTAAGAATCTATGTTTTTGTTAAGAATCTATGTTTTTGTTAAGTGTGTACATATACGGTATGAACTTTTTGCAGTTAATAAGGGGATCAAAGGGGGAGTAAATCATTTGTTTGACCAAAACAATAGTGAGTGTGAGAATAGACCAGGCCAAACTTAAAAGACCCCTCTAAGTCATCTCTGATTGACTTTATTTTAACAAAAAGATAAAATGACTCAGGAGAATTTCAACTCAATTTTAGTGACCATTGTCCAATAGTTTGCATTAGAAGTACCAGGATGAAAAAACTGTCCATGTATAATGATTAGACGGAATATTTATCGTATCGGCGACTCCGGTCACTTCAGGCACCTTAGAAACAAATGCACATCTGCAATAAGAAAGGCTGAATCTAATTATTATTTGTTTTTAATTCCCAAATCATATTCAAATCCCGCAACATTCTGGAAGGCAGTGAATTCTCTTAACCATAAGTCTTCACTCTCATCTCCTTGTCTCACTACTGCCGGGGGGTGTTCATTATCAATCCCTAAAGGTATTATATTTTGATAAACATTTTGCATCCGCTGGCAATCTGAAACTTACACAGGACACCCCCGGTCCGTTATTGATCCTGACACCCAGGTAATGCCAAGGCCTCGTTTCACGCTACAGCTGTTACTAGCAATAGATTTAAGGGATTTGGTTGGCGAGGGTAAACTTGATCCCTACTTTTTAAAGCTGCTACTCCAATTGTAGTCACCTACATTTTAACCTTTCTGTTTTATCTGGTACCGTTCCTAAGGTCTGGAAAGCTGCATAATGTAATTCCATTACATAAAAGCGGTGGAACAGCCGAGTTTGACAATTATAGGCCTATCTCTAAATTGTCATGCCTAGCAAAAAAATACAAGAATCTCTAGTAAATGATCAGCTTAAATCATTCCTCTTAGCACATTCTATTCTAAGCAGACACCAATCTGGTTTTAGCACTGTTACTGCTGCCACTCTAAATGACACTTTAAATGACATAATTTTGGCTTTGGATAGAAGGAAACACTGCGCAGCGCTTTTCATTGATCTTTCAAAGGCTTTTGATACAGTAGATCATGCATTGCTTTTAAAAAGGCTTAGTATCGGATTTGACAAAATTGCTTATAAATGGTTTCAGAGTTACCTCATGGACAAACAACAACAGTGTAAGGCTATTGCAACTGTTAAATCTGAATTTGTTCAAATTGCAAAAGGTGTCCCACAAGGCTCAGTCCTCGGGACCTGTTCTGTTCACTCTTTACATAAATGATATTGGTTCTGTTGTAACGGATTGTAATACACATCTTTATGCCGATGACACTCTTGTATGCATTGCGGATACTGTACATTCTGCTGGGAAAGTCTCTCCAATGCCGCTTTGCTTATTTACTGTAGCAGTTGCTCTCAACAACAATAAGTTAGTTCTAAATGCAGATAAAACAAAATTCATGTTTTTCACCAGAGCCACAAATATTGTTTCTGATAACCTCATCATCTCTACTAAGAATGGTACAAATATTGAAAGAGTCACAGAGTACAGTACGACTATCTTGGAATTTGGATCGAAGATATCTTTTAAATATCATGTGACTAAACTGGTGAGCAAATTAAAACCAAATATTGGTTTCTTCCATAGGAATAAAACAAGTTTCCCTCTGCATTGTAGAAGGACACTTGTTGAGACCACTTTCTTACTTACTTACTTCATACTTTTTCTTACTTTTCTTTACTCTTTCCTACAATCTGGAATAATATGCAGAATAATCTAAAGCTCACCGCACTTTTATCATTAGGACATTTCAAATCTAATGCTATTTCCCTTCCAGCTGTTTTTGTTTTAGTTGATTCATTTGTTTTAAATTTTAACTGTTTTTTAAAATTTCATTATTTTACTAATTTGGTTTTATCGTATGTTCCTTATTTGTGTCTCTATTTATTCTTTTTACTCGGCTACATTGTAAATGAGGTCTCTACCACAATGTATTTCCGAGTTGAAATAAAATGAAATAAAGGTTATACAGTATATTCTTTTCTTTTTCTTTCTTTCTTTTATATATTATTCACTTTTACAAGCGTGATGATGATGATGTCACCAACGATAATCACGGCACTGAGAATCATGAGCACAGTGATGATGAAAATGATGGCAATCATGACGATGAAGATAACAGTGAGGATGGTGAAACTCACCACTGGTCTGTGCACATCCCAGAATGCTCTTTCCTGACTGTCGAGAATTTTCCTCTCAATTTTGTCTCTTTTCTTGTCCACTCTGAGGATAAATGAGTTCAGAACAGATTTGAAACAGTTTTACTTAACATGTATCTAAGTGGCTTAATTGGCAGTTCATATCTTCCATTCATTCCATGACACTTTCAGTTGGCAGTTCATCTGTGAAATTGTGTGCTGAAAATCACAGTCACAGAGGTAAGTATTCATGTGATAATGAGGTGGTAAGAGGACTCACTCATACTTGCTCAACACATGTGTGGTTCTTAAAGAAACCTACTTTGCTTGTGCTTCTGCTTGCATAAAAATGAACTCCCATTTCCTGGCAAATGCTCTCTGTAGCCTTGCTAAGCTCTCCTGAAAATAAGAACAAAATAAAGGCTTTTTGAGGGATTCTGGGTAATTATATTTGCTGAACATACTGGGTATAGTGCACAGTTGGATACCATCAGTAATGATTCCTGCTTGCACACAAAGGAAAAACACAGAGTATAACTAGCCAAGTGATTCAAAAAAGTTACAAATGATGCACCAACACACGCAAAACCATATGCATTTGGTCTCAGTGTGAACAAAAGACAAGAGATAAAAGTTGACAGTGCCAACACAGGAATGAAACAGATATGTGAATAGAGTTGTGCTGACACTAAATGACCTCTTTCACTTACTGCCTCATAGTCTGCAAGCTCCAGACGTGCTTTGTTTTGCATTGTTCTTTTGCAGAGGTAAACAGCTGAGTGGGGGAGAGAAAGAGAGAGAGAGAGAGAGAGACAGAGAGAGAGAGAGAGAGAGAGAGAGAGAGAGAGAGAGACATGGATAACATGAGCTTAGTTTGGTCTTAACAACCTTAAGTGGCCCAGCATTTACTCATTTAATCCTCTCAACTGTACATTTAAACAGCATACCGTCCATTAATATGCATGTGTATGATTCCCTCTGAGTGACCCCCTAATACCTTTCAACCAACATGTTTGTGTGTGTGTGTGTGTGTGTGTGTGCCTGCGTACGTACGTACGTGCGTGTGTTTGTGTGGACAGGTTTTGCTATACTTGTGAGAACCAACTCTTGACAGCCAACCTTTCTAGTGAGGACATTGGTTGTGAGGACATTTTGGGCAATCCTCACTTGCTGTTTGAGGATTAAGACGTGGTTTTAAGGGTTAGAATTAGGTTAGGGTTAGAATTAGGCATTTAGTTGTGATGGTTAAGGTTAGGGTAAGAGGCTGGGGAATGCATTATCTCAATAGAAGGTCTTCAAAAGCATAGTAAGACAAACGTGTGTGTGTATGTGCGTGCGTGTGTGTGTGTGTGTTTTGTGTGTGTGTGTGTGTGTGCCCTGCATGGGCCTGACTCTTGATGCCTCTTTATTTCTCTTTGTGAGACACTAAACAAGGGCTTTTGTTATTTCCTGGTACCTCCACATAGCTCCGTCCCTCCATCCCTCTATAACTGACCATTATGTGGAAGCTGCATTACTCCATTAACCAGGAATATGTATTCATTAGGAGGCATTATTCACGTGAATCAGTTGCTATGTCTGAGACACTTACATTCCCCTAACGCTCAGGACTATTCCCATAGCAGTCATTATCCCGTATTTCTCCCACAATTCAAACAACAAATGAAAGCCCTGCCTCAAAGGCACAGCTACTCGCTCAAAACATTTTTGTAATCATGAACCCTTTATCTCTCCCCTACTCTCTTCTGTAAACAATCCAAAGCTCATCCCTGTATCACCATAAAAACATTCAACCAAATGTCTGCATACAGTATAAGCATGCATAATCACAAGCAGGTGTGTGCAGACCTACACACACACACACACACACACACACACACATACAGATTTCCTTCACTGTAATCAGTCTACATCAGTCAGATAATCTGAATAAGGTGGAACCAGATGAGTTTGGAAGGTAAAATTGCCTTCATACAGCCTACAGGGTTTTGGACATATTGTACACACTGCCCAATATAACTGAATTCATTCATGCTTGATTCCCACTGGACAATGGGCGTTGTAAGGGATTTTTCAGTATCAATTATTTGGAGATGACAAGTGTTGATTGGAGAGCTGTTTGTCTACTCATAGAGCTGACACGGCTCTGGGGGTGCGTGTTCAAAATTATTAAAAGTGTTAAAGTAATTGTGATGGGTGTGGACTTATATAAACACTGCGTTAATTTTTACACTATCTGAGCTAAATGAACACTGACGATTTTGATGTGCAGGCATTTGGGTAGAACTAAACATTACTTCTTCTGCATGTATAAGGTACACTATAAAAAATAACATATTTGCAATACAAATATACTTTACATTCCATACAAATATTTTGCATCATCAACATCTTGGGCATATGACACACAATGCATAGACTACTGTATAACAGAACAACCAGGGTTCTCTCTCTCACCATAGTCTGTGTTTTCTGGTTCCCAGCAGTTTGATGGCCAGAAGTATGGAGTCTGCAGGGAGAGGGAATTAGGCGTTATTAGGAAACAAAGAAAATAAAACATGATATCTTTGACAGTGCTCAGCCACTACCCTGTGTAGGCCATAGTAATGAAATCTAAAACAGCTTTGGGTGAGTACCTAGCAAAGACCCCAACATGGATCTTGACCCGTGTTATACAGTACTGTACAGTAGGGACTGGCCTCAGATGAGAACAGATGAGAGTGAATCCTGGCTGGTACTGTACATGGACAAATGGCCTTGGACATTGATTTACTTTAGCACACTTGGGGGAGCTCACTGGGTGGAAACAAGCCATCAATTTGACTATTGACATTTGGAAAAACATGTATTCTCTCACGTTGTCATGTACTAATATGCAGAGTGTAGGAATACTGCTTTGACTCCAGCACATCATCAGAGGTACTCCCAAGAGTTTGTGTTTGTACATGGTGTTGGCAAAGAATGATGGAGGTAAAAAAAAACTAAAAAAACATGGCAAAATATGGAGTTCAAATTCCTGCAATACATTCCCCAGTAAAATAAAGCAATGCCATATAGATATAATATTATCATGCACATTATTATCATCGTCATTATCAACATCATTATCATTTTTACCTGAAACCTATAGAAAGTGCCATCATCTTTGAGAGTGAGGACGTGGTCTGAGATGGGGAAGAAGTAGCCATGCGCAGCCATCAGAGTTCCTAGGTGGAGCGCTTCCACTGGGAGAAAATCACAGAGCAGCTAGTTAGAAAAACTCTCCTAGTGACATAGCGTACACACAAACACACAGCCTACACCAAAAATGCAAAACACACCCCTGAATGCATGCGCGTGCACAGAAATTCACATTAATGTATTTAAAGAATGCTCATAAGTATCTGCAAATTAAAAATAATATAAAGTTTAATTTAAAACTGTGACCCGTTGAACTACAGTCAACCTCTATCGGCAACCAGTAGGAATTCCCACAACATGGAGAGAACTCATCTCCTCCTACACAAGTCTCTGGCACAGCTTAACTCTAACCCTGATCATGGACGTAACCTCACCTTAACTAACCCCACATCCCTAAGCCCTGATAGAAGCTGGTTAGAGAGTGTAGCCTTATCTAAGCCACTTCACAGCGGTTTCAATAGTCCAGATGTTCAAGAATGAAAACAGATATGAGATCACACAACATACAAGGTTTCAAGGTTTCAGGTTTCACACTTCAGTATTCCAGGAAATACTCGGCCAAACAACAACAATTCAGAACGTAGAATGGACTTTGTTTATCAATTGCTTTTGTTTGCATTTATAGAGCTGAACAACTACGCTGGTCACACAAGAGCAGTTTTCACCCCTGAGCAGGAGGTAGAGATACATAACATGGTGAACAAAGCCATTAGAGTTGATTAGATCCAGAGTGCCTTTGTACAAGATGATAGCGTATTTCAGAGCATCAGCTTTGGGAGCCTCTCCACCACTGACACGGTGCTGAAGAGGAATCATGTCACACTGAAGTAAATTTACAGGGTTCCTTTTGAGAGGGAAAGTGAAGCTAATGTGGTAATATAGTAATATGATAAGATCAGTGTCTTGTCTTTCAGTAACGCCAGGTATGGAAATACATACTTCTGGAATACATAACAAAACGTGGGAAATACGTGTAGCCTATTTTAATGTAATTGTGTGAATAGAATGATTAGGTATTTGTAACTACTTTGTATTTGTACTGGAGGCAAATTAAACCCCATTTTGTGTATGTGAATGAGGTAAGATTCAACTTGGCCAAAGTCAGAAGATGTGGCCAAAACCTCATTGGTCATCGAGCTACAAGAGATGTGCCAGTCCAGCGTGAGGGTAATATCCCATTTTGACTCTGGGTGTTGGAGAATGACCTGGGATCAATATAACAATATGTGGTACAATATCAGAGAATGGTGTAATTTCCTGCATCTTACAACTCTTGTCGGCTTCTTCAGGACAAGAGGGGGTTGGTGGGGGCCGGCGTACCAAATTATGAGGTAGTTTGATATAACGTTGGCTTTCACCACTCTGCTCATGTTTGCTACCCGCCAACAGAGTTCAGTTCCTCCCACTGTGTACTCCCCCTTCCCCGAGTCCAACTGAGGAATTGTTCTCAGAATGGCGGTGGAAAGTTTGCAATCATCACATCCCTGCAGAGGTTTCCCTTGTTGCATTGGAAGAGACAATATCAGGTGTGATATGGATGAATGAATGCCGAACAGATGCGAGTATTTTCTTTTTTCTTTTGAACATATTGTATTTGCTTTACTATATATACAGCAACATTATTGTTAAAACCTTTTTTTAACTGTTTAATCTTATTGACAGCGGCAGTACACAGTCATTCTATAGAATAACTGCAATAACTCTTAATATGGTATTATCTGTATATTATCCATCTTTGAGCAATGATAAAAGGGAGATTTCCATTTAGTGGAACTGATGTACTCACTGACAAATTTATTTACCTTTTAAGCATGAGTTTGGGGGTTTGAGGGCCTTTTTGCAGATGAAATACTGTATATTGTTGTCGTGCTAAACATTTAAGCTGCCGTGGGATTTGCACTTACAGTTTTTAGAATGTCGACAGTGTTTCAGGAATTGTATTTACAGTAAGCGCAAGAATTCAGACAAACTATTTGCACCTGGGGGGTTCATGTTTTTCATTAGTAGAATAGTCTCAGATAATTTTGCAATTGAAAGTTCTTTATCATTGAATCTTTAAAACAGATAATATATCAGGAGGAAGTACTGAGAGGAGACGGATATGCACACATAAAATATGCATATATCTGCTCTCGCTCTCCTATCTCTCTTACAGTACACACACACATGCACGCACGTATACACACAAACACACACATCCTGACCTCTCTGAGCCCTGTCACTCACCTCAGAAAAAAAGAAAAGAAAAAGTCAATCTATATTTATCACACCTTCCACTCCATCTCAGTAGACCTACAGTAGTGTTTGTTTGTTTTTGTGTCTGCATGTGTGTGTGTGTGTGCGTGTGCGTGTGTCTGGATTCATAAATTATGACTCATAAGTTATTAAATACATGTTTGCTCATAAACATGCCCTTCTCCACTGTGCCTTGACTCACCTTTTATAATATTGTCTTATATGTTTATTACTTTATACAGTATATAAATTGAGTTATACCTCACAAATATAAATATTGATAATATTTCTTATATTATATTTCAGCATGTGTGTGACAGAGAGAGAGAGAGAGAGAGAGAGAGAGAGAGAGAGAGAGGACTCCTGTGCAGTTGGAGGGCAGTTATTGACTATTTTCATTGAGCTGAACAGGAGATCCAGCTGTGCAAGGAATACTGAGGAATTCAAACAGAGAAGAGACCTTTACAAGAAGAAGTCCACTCATCCATGTAGCTTGGTGCTCTCTTTAAGTTATTAACCATTCACAATTACATTTTTCAGTTTATTATCTCCAGCATGATGAATGTCAATTGAAGGTAAAGTCGGCAAAGTATGAAAAATGACATCTGTGACAGTGGAGTAAGATTGGAGAGATTTGAAAAAGGTCTCGGTCTTCTGCTTCAAGCAAAGGGCTCTTTCACTCTCATGTTTTTGTGGAGTGCATATGTCACCTGGATGGTTTTCTCATTCACATTCCTATTGTTCAAGTGAAGCTGAGGGTGTTTGTGCTGACCTTTAAGTCTGGATGGATGTTGAATGCCAACCTCACACGCATTCAGTGATTAAACAGTATTTCTGAACGGCGGCTACTACTAAACAAAACCTTCATTTTCCCACCTCATCACCTGTTTTAATATCTTGCTTTGCGTTACTGTACGCATGCAGCACAAGTTAACAAAGAGGCACAATCAGTCTGATATGTGTGTGTGTGTGTGTGGGGGTGTTCTCTGTCTAATAAATAAGACATTGTCCAATGTGTTGCTGTGATTTCTCAATAAAAAAATCTATAAAGATATAGAGTCTGTAAAGACGTATTTCTAGTGGCAAGGGAGCATCTGGCTTCTATTTCACATATTACAGACAGAACATCTGTAAGCTTTATAGCGGACGAGGGTTAGAATGAGTCACGTTGTCCTGAACGGCAGACCTCAAAGTCCATGGGGAAAATACCCCATGATTTCATCATACAGTATTACCAGCTCTGTGCCAAACATTCAGCAGTTTGGAGCACTGCCCTGTCAAAAGAAAAGAGATAACATATTTGCTTTTGTATTTGTATTGTTATATTATCATACTTATGTATATGTGTTGTTTAGAGATATTGATCTGATGAAGAAAATGTGTTTAAATCATGTGTGTCGAGAATTTTAAATGGTTGTGATATTGTTTCTGAAAACACATGTGTAGCTGTAAACTGACACCACGATCTTCCTATTTGAGTCAGAATTTATCCTGCTCAGGAGAAGGTAAAACTGGAATAAGAGCTCAGTGTATTTATTTTAATGATAACAATGGGATATTTTTTGATTCATAGTATTTGGGTTTTTTCACTTTCACCCCTCCACAAGGAGGTCAGAGGTCCAGGGCAGCAACAGGACAGCGACCTTAGAGCTGATAGGGATTTAGGCGCCTGCTGCCATAATCAAATGCTGATTTAGCAAAGTTAAACCATAAGTGGCTTATAAGTGACATAATACATAGCAATGGCCCTTCAGTTGATCTGTATTTAAATCTCAGAGTATTTGTGGATATGGGTAGAAAAGTGACATTTCAGTTAAATCAGTCCAAATTACTTTTAAAGCCCCTCCCTTATAACTGTGTTTCAGAAGGGCAGAACCTTTTCAGGCCTGAAAGCAATCTGCATTTCTCCATTCAGGGATGAACAGAATCCCTCTTATTTGATCAGATAATGTAGGTTATATCATGTCTAGACAAAATGTATGACTGAATGATTATCTGTGGCAGTTTGAATAGACTATTCATCCTATTTGTATATCATGTCTACCTGTAGCTCCTCATTAACCTCTATCTTTTCAGTGTTTCCAACCTTTGTGCCAGCTATCTAGGTCTGCACTATAATGTATTCTAACGTTAAGAAGGTCAAAAGGCAATTTCCAGCTCAGGCGTTTCCCATGCCAGACAAAAATAAATTAATATTGGATTCCAAAAATGGCAATGAAAGAGTTACTAATGCAAAACCTCTCCTAAAGCCTCTTCTAAAACCTCCCAGAGGAAATCCATCCCCACAAACACTGGTTAAAACTTTTGAGAACTTTGAAGGGCAGGCACTTTAGTAGGCTAATCAAATGCAGTATTGAATGGAAATAGAAGCGCATAGCAGAG
Source organism: Diretmoides pauciradiatus (assembly GCA_900660315.1). Lineage (NCBI taxonomy): Eukaryota > Metazoa > Chordata > Actinopteri > Trachichthyiformes > Diretmidae > Diretmoides > Diretmoides pauciradiatus. The sequence goes on from CABFOS010039971.1 coordinate 10,380, forward strand.
AGACTGCAGAATAGGATGCTAATGAGTTAATCTAGAATGTGTCCATATATTATCCGCTGCATTCATTCAGCAAAAATAGAAATTGCCTCTAAAGCCCGAGTCCACTTCCATATGAACTGGTCTGCCTTTACATAATAAATTTTACAATTATATAATAATTAATTGCATTTCAGGATTTGTTCTGAGCTGTTGGCACCAAAACCACTTGATTCTGCATACGCTTTTGTTAACCACTGCAATGCAATTGATGTGCCAGTACTGATAAACAATATGTGGACAATTACAGGACAAAGTTGTGAAGGTCTGCTTGTTGACAAATGCTTTGATGAGACAATTTAGCATGATGAAACTGCAGTCCACTTTTTAAATTATTTTAAAAGTTATTGGCTGAAATGGGGGCCGCCCAGGTAGTCCAGCGGTAAAAAGACGCTGCCTACCAACCCCGAGGTCGTAGGTTCGATCCTTGGGGTTGCTACCGGCTTGGCTGGGCGTCCCTACAGGCGCAATTGGCGGCGTCTGCGGGTGGGAAGCCGGACGCGGGGATTTGTACTGGTCGCTGCACTAGCACCTCCTACTGGTCGGTCGGGGCGCCTGTCGGTGGGGGGCGGAGCTGGGGAGGATAACGTGTTCCTCCGCACGCGCTAGGCCTTCCCGGTGAAACTCCTCGCCGGCTGGTGTACAAGAAGCGGCTGGCGACTTCACATGTGTCGGAGGAGGCATGTGCTAGTCTCACCCTCCCCAGGCCGACAGTGGGAGGCGGAGCAGCGGCCGGGACCACTTAGAAAGGGGCTAATTGGACATGAACGATTGGGAGAAAATGGGATGGGATAAAAACTCCAAAAAATATATATA
>CABFOS010040014.1:0-10491 GCA_900660315.1 Diretmoides pauciradiatus
GTTGTCTCAGTTATGATTTACAGTTGTATCTTTGTTGTCTCATTTTTTGTTGTTTTGTTTATGAGAGGCTGTTATAAGCCCATTTGTTATCTACACAAATTAGACTCTGTGTTTTTAGAATTGTATTTTATCACCATTTTAATCAATCACTTCTATGTTGTATCGCTGTGTAAATGAACGATACATAGATAGATAGATGAATGGATAGATAGACAGACAAAATGCAAGATCCTTCTATTTTTATATGAAGTTTGACTTTATGTTGTCTCCCATTCAGAGAAAGCAAAAATGGCATGTATCCGAGCCATATACAATATATACATACATTGTATATACATATATCATACATACGTACATCAACGTGGATGGAAGTTTATGGGGTTCAGTCTTTGGAGAGGGTTAGGATTTATGGTTTAAAGCCTTATCATTTACTAGGAATTGTACTTTTGTATTGTAATTGTCCTGTTTAGAGGTCAAACAGTAGAAAAAAGTTTAAATTGTATGAAGGACATTTTTTTGTGTCAATAGGAAAATCAAGAGTCTGGATCCAGTTACGTGTAAATGCAGCATTAATGTTAGTCCTGAGGCTATAACATTTCTACTAACACCTGTTGAATAACAAAGAGAACACTGAAGGTGGAAGCTACCAGCAGCAGAAAGCGTTCAACTGCAGGCTTGGGCTTCATTCAACTCATCCAGTAGTAGGGTGCAGCTTCATTCATCTCAGTTGACCAGTAAGGTGGAGGACATTTGACTTCAGCAGGAAGCCTTCCCCTGAGAGATTCAAAGATTTGGAGGGGCTGCAGTCGGTTTAGGGTTAAGTTATAAGCATAATAGGGGGAATAATCAATCAGTGATCGAGATTGCGCTGGCTTAATGAGCTGAGCCCCCTCCACCAGCCCCCTGATATTACCATTATGTAGAATAGTGTGTTTGTTTGGCCTTATTGTTTGCCCCATAGGAGGTGAACTGGAGGTGCCGGACACAGCCAGGGTAAGCCCAGGCTCCTGGGCTTACCCTGGCCTAGTTTCCTGGATTAGATGGGGCTGGGTTAGGGTTAGGTTCATGGATAAGATGGGGCTGGGTTAGGGTTAGGTTCATTGATTAGATGGGTCTGGGTTAGGGTTAGGTTCATGGATTAGATGGGGCTGGGTTAGGGTTAGGTTCGTGGATTGGTTGGGGCTGGGTTAGGGTTAGGTTCGTGGATTGGTTGGGGTTGGGTTAGGGTTAGGTGCGTGGATTGGTTGGGGCTGGGTTAGGGTTAGGTGCGTGGATTGGTTGGGGTTGGGTTAGGGTTAGGTGCGTGGATTGGTTGGGGCTGGGTTAGGGTTAGGTGCGTGGATTGGTTGGGGCTGGGTTAGGGTTAGGTGCGTGGATTGGTTGGGGTTGGGTTAGGGTTAGGTGCGTGGATTGGTTGCGGCTGGGTTAGAGTTAGGTGCGTGGATTGGTTGGGGTTGGGTTAGGGTTAGGTGCGTGGATTGGTTGGGGCTGGGGTTATCAACCGAGGTACAGACAAACAAAATATTTAGAAAGTCTTAATACATTAAATCATTAAAAAGTCTAAGTATAGAGTTTTATTAAGAATTTAAAGGGTGTAGTGTTAGAGTGATCGTATAAATACTGTGTTAGTGTTAAAAATGTAAAGGGTCTAAATACAAGGTTAGTGTTAGTGGGACTTTAGGGGATTTAAATTGGTTAGGGTTAGCCCTAACCCTAACATTTTACTGCAGTTTTTATAAAGACAATTAGTCCAAGTTGCATGTAAATATGGAACAATGTCCTCCATAACATCACATGGTGATATGGAAAACAGAATCACCATTACAATAGCAATAGCTATGGAACAGGATTGAAAACTCATCCAAACTATGCTATTTACTCTGGTCAAGTGATGTGGTTTGATGTCTCTATATGAGGATCAAAGCAGACCTGAAAATGGTTTGGGAGTGATTTGAGAGTAGCCATACATGCTCTGCTCTTGGTGTGATCTGTCTGACAGACCAAACCAATCAAGACGATCAGCCAATAAACTGGATATGTGGAAACATTCCCAGTGGTTTCTTTTAAGACCTTGTATGGGTGGGGTATGGAGGACAGTGACAGACAAACAGGTAGATACACAGGTAGACAGGTGTAGTTCAGGCCTCCATACACAGTCTCCGTCTGTCTGTCTATTGGTGTGGAAATACCTGGCTAAGGGCCGGGTGGGGTTCGTAGGGCTGACGTTGGTTCGTCCCCCCAGGGGATGGTACTCCTGAAGTGGAGGCTGATCGGCCCAGTTTACATATGGTCTTGGACTCTGCAGAGAGAACAGATTCACAATCATATGGTATTGATAATGTTTACAATGCATATGTATGCCAACAATAGACCCACTTTGAACATGTATGCACATGCATATGCATGTATGTACTTAATATGTTCATAGCTTCTATTTGCTTGAATCTTATTATGGTTAGGGTTATATCTATATATCTTTGCTGTATACTTTTAATAATTGCTGCTGCAATGCCCAGCTTCCCTACAAGGATCAATGTTTTATCTTATCCAAATCAACCTAGTTTTAGTGCTCCACTCTTGCACTAGGAGCAGAACTGGGGAAAAAAACAGTAAGGGCAGGATAACCGATGTTATTTGTAAATTATAAAATGACTAATTGATCTGCTGATTTGCTAACCTGCTCCTCCTCCTCCTCCTCCTCCTAGCATCATAGTGGGGCTGACAGAGGACCTCCCCATTCTACTAGAGGCAGGGCTTGATTGTCCATCCCATTCTTTCGCTTTCGCCTTACTAGCACGTCTGGGAAGTGACCTGGAATCACCTGGAAAGACAGAAAACGAAAAATGGAAACAGAAGGAGTGAGGAGCAAGAGAGAGATGCAAGGAGTCATTTAAGATGGATCCTTTCCTTTCTGAGGCTATGGCTCTCATCAACCCTTTTGGCTTCCTCTGAGTAACCGTTTTAGAAGATACGGAGCCTAGAATTAGCTAAAGATAAAGAACCAAGAAGAACCGATCATTTATTTGCTTACACAATAACAACAGACCGGATCAAGAGGAAGGTAATGAAAAATGTTTTATTTCTCTGTCGGGATCCTGTCAGACCAAAAAAAAACGCTTTTAGAGGATGTACATTTAGTGTGTGAACTTGCCCTGAAGGGTTACATTGCAGCGGGTTTAGTGGCTAACTGCTTGCTCAATACTGGACCAATTTAAAAAATTGTTGTTCCCATCAGTCACGTAGACACACGGTAATGGGAAAATAGGGTCCAGGTTGAAAAATACCAAAGTTACCCTTTAATGTCAAGTTGTCATTACCAAGACATTGACAGGTTATGTTGACTTGATTAATGTCAGGTTGTCATAACAAAGACATCCCGCAATGTTAACTTTGCATTAAAAACTAGAAATGTGCGCTTAGAGAGCGCAGACCTCCGCCCAGGATGCATGTCGCCTGTTTATGCAATTCAGATTCAGATCCACTCCAAAATGTAATATCTCCTCCTTGGGCCAAGCTGCACCTATCCAGCCGGTATCATGAAAATCAGATGCTGCGTTAAGCGATTAGACCTCACTTCCTGTTCACGGGGTGTTGCGTTGATGTTGGGTGGCGGCCTTGTTAAATTGTGTCCAGTGACCCTTAGGGAGCGTGTATATTAAGTAGAATGTCAAAGGGATGATGTGTTAAGCAATGAGACTTCACTTCCTGTTTACGCGGCGTTGCATTGACCTTGAGTGGCGGGCAGCCATGTTAAATTGTGCCCATTGACCCTTAGGGGACATGCATATTAAGTAGAATGTCAAAGGGATGATGCAGTAAGCAATTAGACTGCACTTCCTGTTCACGTGGAGCCCATTAGACCTCACTTCCTGTTTACGTGGCGTTGCATTGACCTTGAGTGGCGGCCATGTTAAATTGTGCCCATTGGCTCTTAGGGAAAGTGCATATTAAGTAAAATGCCTAAGGGATGATGCGTTAAGACATTAGACCTCACTTCCCTACGCGGCCATGATTTGGATGTGTCCCAAAATTTCATAGGGTCGTCATTGACCGATACTACACCATACCACTGGGTTTCATGAAAATCGGTCTGGTAGTTTTTGCGTAATCCTGTACATGAACGGAAGAACGAATGAATGGTTCCTGTATATGTGGTGCCCCGTGATTCGGATCCACCCCAAAATTTCCCAGGGTCGCCGATACTACACCCTTCCACCGAGTTTCATGAAAATTGGTCTGGTATTTTTTGCGTAATCTGGTACACAGACGAACGGACGGACGAACAGACGTTACCGAAAACATTACCTCTCGCCCCAGACTTCGTCCTTGGGCGGACGGATGTAATGACATAATTGACTGAATGACACTTAATGACAGCAGTCATAAACACTCATAAAGCTTCCTTCATGTTCATGACAGGTGTCATGTCAGTCTTATGCACACCCCTTCAAATAAAGTGTTACCAAAGCCAGCCAGGGTATGAATCATGGTCGGTTGGGGCACCTGTTCAGCAGGTAGGGGAGCTGGGGAGGATAACGTGTTCCTCGATCTCCCGCTGAAACTCCTTGCTGTCAGGTGTAAAGAAATGGCTGGCGACTCCACATGTATTGGAGGAGGCATGTGATAGTCTACATCCTCCCCAGACCGATAGAGGGGCTGGAGCAGCGACCGGGACCATTTAGACAGGGGGAATTGGCCAAATAAATTGGAGGAAAAAGGGGAAAAATCAACAAATAAATAAAGAAAACATTGTCTTATGAAGCTTATGAAGCCCACAGAATTATTCCTTTGGCATTGAGCGGATGATTTAAATACCTCAGAGACAAGTCAGTTTATTTCTGTTATTGACACCATTACATTTCTTATCAGCAGTGAGAACATGCAGAGCCTTTGCATACAGTCCAATAGACCTACTGATGAGAGATGATTGCAATGCTGCACAGTTTGCAGCTCATCCATTGTACAGACAACATCCAGATGCCTTAAACATACAGTTCTATTTTGACATTTTAGAAACCACAAACTCGTTGGGCTCTAAAGGCAAAATACAACAAATAGGGGCTGTTTATTTCTCTTTGAGGAACATTCCTGCAGCCTTCAAACATTCACTTGTCGCGTTCATAATTCTACAGACAGAGAGACATATGGATTTGGCAAAATATTAGAGACACTGCTAAAAGGTATTAAACAGCAGGAAAGTCCTGGGGACATTGAAATTGAAGTTCAGTTCAACCTACTGGGTCAAATTTGCTTTTAATTGATTATATTTTTATTGTATAATTTCATGCAATTTTTATGCTCAGTACATTTTTACTTTGATCTTAAAAGCCTAACCCTAACCCTAAGCCGAGCAGGATCTGGGGTTTCAAATTAGTATTGTATTGTTGACTTGACACATGATGTGAGGTGACCTTTAAATCCAAACGCCTGTGGTTAATCATTTACTGAGCACCTAATGAAGCGGGCAGCGAAACGCATTGTTCGCTCTTTTACGTAATAGTCCAGTTCCGTAATCTCAGTGTGCATTGGACTATTTATTGGAGTTTATGATTCTTGTACAGAGACAAATTAACGCCACAAGTATTGTCTGCGTAGAAAAAAATGCACACAAATGAAGAAATCAAACACATTTTTCTGAATTGTAAATGAAAAAGTTATATTCACAAATGTAAAAAAATAAAATTGCAATTGTTTTTCTTACTCATGTATACGATTTAATTTTTTTCAAGTATGATTTCATTTTTTTCCGAGTACGATTTCATTTGTTCCAGTACGATTTCATTTTTTCCAGTACGATTTCATTTTTTATGAGTATGATTTCATTTTTCATTTTTTTGTTTGTTTTTCTCACGCTTGGGGTTTGATTTCTTCATTTGCGTGCATTTGTTTCCTATGCGGACAATATATGTGGGGTTAATTTGTCTCCATATTCTTGCCCCAGCTGGCACCCAGGTGGAGCACAGCAGTGCACAGGGCTATGGTTATATCTGTAATATGTTATTCACCATTAGTAAAGTGATAGTACTCACCCTCTCCATCCCTCCCCTTCTTCCCTCCTGATCCTTTCTTCAGCATTTGTCTCCCAGAGCTGAACAGGTTGTTCAGCTCATCGAGAGGGCTGGTTGGTGTTCGTGATTTTGTTGATACGTTCTGCATGGAGCCGTGGGCTGAGGAGGAGTTACTTATCTTTGCACCTCCTTCCTGGGCCCTCTGGGAGGAGGAGGAAGAGGAGGACGATGAACGGGGCATGCTCCCTCCTGCCATCAGAGCATCATATGGAGGAGGACGCTTTAGACTGAGAGGAGTCAGGCAGCGACCCATGCTAACAGGAGAGGGACATGCTGATTGGCTGCGGGGATAACCATGACCACCGTGGGAGGAGCTAGATGACTTATAGAGATTGGAGGGGACGGGGGGAGCAGAGGAGCGGCCTGAGGAGGTGATGGTGTGAGTGGAGGGGAGATCTCTATCCTTGTCTCTCTCCTTGCGGTGGTGGGCGGAGCTTGGTGGTGATTCAGTGGCCCCAGACTTGCTGTAACCAACATTTTCCAACATGGGCAGTTTGGTGACGTCTAAGGGGGTCAGAGGTGACTCATCAGAGTTTGGAGAGCACTGAGCGGGGGCAGGGGGGAAGACCAGGAGTGGAGGGCGATGGGTGAGAAGGTTGGGGAAGGGAGGAGGGATATCGCACAGAGATCCGCGGGGGGTGGATGAATGGCTTGATTCAGGATCCATGTTATCCCATTTGGAGTCCTGCAGATATTCGTCAAACATGGGGTACTTCATCTCCTCGTAAACCGCCTCACTCTGGTCGTCTTCCGAGGTTTCTTGTCCTTTCAGTTCTCTGAGGATGTTTCCCACCATCTCGATGTAAACGGGCTCATCGTCGTCCGTATCTCTAGACGCTGGACTCTGGCTCTGGGAGGAAGATTTATCCCTTCGTAAGGAAGACTTCTTGTTGCCATGGTTACGGATGTAGGACTCATCAAAGGAGGCGCTGAGCTGGGTGTTGGGATTCCTTTTTGGTTTCGGAGGAGGCATCTTCTTGTATTCCTCATTGTAGGGATGGCACATACCTACAGACAGACATGGTCAAGAGGTTCAATTGGTGTTCAAACTAAACATCAGAATGTTCTGATCTAAGTCAGTGATTCTCAACCTTTTTCATATCAACGACTGCAAATTTAGTCCACATTTAGGCCACGGAACCTATTGGATGAGATTTAGTCTCTCAGACCCAAATGTGAGAATATTTTTATTGTTAGATATGATTTTGTCCAGAAATCAGTATTGTAGGTAGAGATAACAGAGAAACTATGATCGGAACAGTCATTCTTCTACATCCTCTGACTGTGTTAACTTCTAAATAAAAATGTAATGTTTAACAATTCATCAGTTTGCCGGGGACCCCCTGGAACCCTCAAGGACCTCTGGTAGTCCCCGGACCCCACGTTGAGAACCAGTGATCCAAGTGACTTTGACCATGGAATTATTGTTGCCAGATGGGCTAGTTTGAATATCTCAGAAACTGCGGATCTATGATGACTGCTGAATTTTGATTGTGTGTGATTTTGCTGTTAAAGACGTCAATGCCATGAGCAGTATGAACACGAAGACATTCTGCTTTTCCAAGGATATGAACTGTGATTTTTACAGAAAAACATTCTCTGAGACAGTTAAAAAAACCCTGCATGTCCAGTTAGCAAAAACTGGGGGAAAAACACAGTGAATACTTTTTTTTGTGACCAAGTTTTTTGGTTACACGCTCCTGCAGATTCCTGCTCTACAACATCAGGAGGATTCGTTCCTTCCTCACTGATGAGACGGTGCAGGTTCATCCAGGCTCTTGTCATCTCCTGGACTACTACAAACTCCCTCCTTGCTGGTGCCCCGGCATCAACCATCAGACCTCTGGAGCTGGTCCAGAAAGCTGCTGTTCAAGAAGTACTACCCTGACCCTTCCTCTGAGCACTTATTTGTTTTTGCACTTTCACTTTAGCACTAGTTCTGCTCTTAGATGCTTGTTTAGAAAGAAGATGCTCTTATGATTCCTGGTGACTAGTAGTTCTCTTGACTACCCACGTTGAATGCACTTATTGTAAGTCACTTTAGATAAAAGCGTCTGATAAATGGCTGTAATGTAATGTAATGTATTATCTGCCAAGATGTATTTCATCTGTCAAATATATCTCCTAGTTTCGCCTTTTTTCTTTTCTACCTCCAGCACAGTATTCTGAGCATGCCACCATGCATTTAACTGCAATTTTGTACTGCTATTTTCTTGATGATTTGACTTAAACGGTAAAAAAAAATGCTACAGTACTGCTCCATAGCATAGATGACCATACAAGTGGTCTTCAACTGGGGGTCCACGACCCCTAGGGGGTCCGCAGAGGTACTGCAGGGGGTCCCTCAATTTTTGTCATAATAATTGACAATTTTCACCAAAATAATTTGTGAGAATTAAAAAATATAACAAAAATGATATTGAGCAAACTGCAAGAGACAAAATAAATGATTCCTATGATGCAGTCTATATGTATAGATATATATATATATATATAAAAATAATATATAAGCCTCATCAACAACAACAACAATAATAATAATAATAACCAATAATAATTATGCATGGACATTTTATCAATCATAAACACATACAGGCTAATAACCCAGTATATAAATAGGTTAATAAGGTGAAATAAAAGGTGAATAAAGTAAATATAAAAGTTATTATAGGCCAGGCTTAAAATGTGACACATTTAAAAAAAATGAATTACATGTGGGGGTCCCTGTTCTGTTTATTCTCGTTCAAGGGGTCCTTGGGCTGAAAAAGGTTGAAGACCCCTGCGGGCATAACACATTTGCAGGGAATTCATAGGGATGTTGATCACTCAATAAATCAACAATTACTTGGCAGGAATTCCTGGCTAGAAACTCTCCATCCTGTGAAACTTTTGAGTCGCAACAGATTTCATCTATGAAGTCTAAAAGCCTTGTTTTCAAGCCAAAGAGTAAATTAAAAAATAGTGTTAGGATTAATAAAGTATGTAGCATTGTGATATATTACCACTTGACATTTCTGTTGGAGCTTTGTTCTAATTAGCTGGTTTACTTGTTTCTATTGTGGAAATGTGGCTTTTATATGTGTATGTGTAAATTACAGGCCACTGTAGCTCAAAGAGGAGGGTTGAGAGGGGTGGGGGGTGGTGGCTTGTGCCCTAATGTCCCTTTAAGTGCTAGTTAAGTTTTTTAGTTCATTGAGTGATGTGACTCACCCTCAGCCTGATCCTGGGGCTCTTTGGGGCTCTTGGTTGCCCCTGAGCATCCATTAACTGTCTCAGAGCTGGTGCTGAGTTTGGTGTTGGGGTCTCTCTTGGGTTTGGGGGGGGGTTGCTTTCGGTTGGGGTTGGCATCGTCGTCGCCTCCACCCACAGAGTGGAGCGACTGGGAGCGTACGGTGAAGCCCTGGGCAGGGGGTGGTAGTCGGTCCTGGGGTGCTGGCATTGTCATGAAACCCATCCTGAAATGTTTCCCGGCGTAGGCCCCCTCTGTTGCTCTGGCAACATCTTCACCAATCCTTTTAGGATAAAAAGATAAGCACAGGTTAGGATAGCCATCCCATCACACACAAACACTGCCAAGACTAACATAACTTTACGATCACACACCAATATTACCAAGACAAATTATTTACATTAACACATTACGTTACATTATGGATGGACATTAGACTTGTGCTAAATCCGGCATTTTTTACACTTGTATCTTGGTCAGCTGAGTGTACCTGATTATTGTTCAATGTGTTCATTAATTATGCTCTGTCCCATCCAAATAAATAAAGTAAAGTAGCAAATTATACAGAAGAGGATCAACCCCAAACCATTGCACTTTTACTGCCTTGCTCTACCCATTGACTTACACATGGAATAGCACCCTCAACCCTGCAGTATTAGTGCCTTGCTCTACCCATTGACCTACACATGGAATAGCACCCTCAACCCTGCAGTATTAGTGCCTTGCTCTACCCATTGACCTACACATGGAATAGCACCCTCAACCCTGCAGTATTAGTGCCTTGCTCTACCCATTGACCTACACATGGAATAGCACCCTCAACCCTGCAGTATTAGTGTCTTGCTCTACCCATTGACCTACACATGGAATAGCACCCTCAACCCTGCAGTATTAGTGTCTTGCTCTACCCACTGACCTACACATGGAATAGCACCCTCAACCCTGCAGTATTAGTGTCTTGCTCTACCCACTGACCTACACATGGAATAGCACCCTCAACCCTGCAGTATTAGTGCCTTTCTTTACCCATTGACCTACACATGGAATAGCACCCTCATGTCAGAGTCCTGACCTCTACACCCAAGTTCTCCTGTGCCTGGCTGCAGCTGTGGGTGATTACTAATCACCAGCTGCAGCTCATTGACAATTAGTGACTGGCAGAGTATTTAAGCCTCAGTGCTGCAATTTATGTTG
>CABFOS010040016.1:0-10947 GCA_900660315.1 Diretmoides pauciradiatus
ATCATACTCTCACACTATCATACTCTCTCTCACACACTATCATACTCTCTCTCAAACACACTATCATACTCTCTCTCACACACTATCATACTCTCTCTCACACACTATCATACTCTCTCTCTCTCTCTCTCTCTCTCTCTCTCTCTCTCTCTCTCTCTCTCTCTCTCTCTCTCTCGCTCACACACACAGACACACATAAATACACATTACTGATTCTCACATCACTCATACACAGAAAGGGCAACAGGGGGTGAACTGTGTGGTGAGTGGGGGCTGACCGGGCCACAGTGAATGCATTATGAACGATAGCCGTCGGCATACAAAACCCCAGCATGCCAAGAGGGAGATAGAAAACCAAAAACAAAAAACAAAACTTTTAACTTAGAGTATGATCCCACCTATACATTGGTATATCCCTATGGGAGTGTGAGAGTGTTTCCACAGCATAGTGCAGAGGGTGAAAACACACCCACTTCCAGTTAAAAACTGGGATCAGCCGATTACACATCAGGTGATTAGAGCTCACACCTCCAGGCACCGCCGCTACATTGCAACTTCACACTAATCCAACACACGGAGACACGCACACACACAAACACAGAATACCACACACAAAAAAACCACGACAACAATAGGGAAACATTCCACCAGTGAAAGATTTGTGTGGGTTACAAGTTAAGAGGATTAACTGAACTATTAGCCAGATTACATCAAGTCTACTAGAGGACCCAGACAAAACACCAAACACCAGCGATAGCCATGGGCAATTGTTCTCTTCAAGAGTTTGGAGGCTGTGTGGTGACTCGTTCCAAATGGTGGGTACTGGTGGGAGAAAAAGAAAGAAAAGCAGCCGCCTTCTGGTCAACAAAAACAACAACCACCTGCCACTCTCCAGGTTGTTGTTGTTGTTGTTGGGTGTCTCACCAAATGGGGCTTCTTCACCCCACACCTGTTCCCTCTTGAGGTCAGACTGAGCTGGCCACTTCTCCCCGCTAGTCTTCTACTCGCCTGATGGCTGTCAGTCCTGATTTGTGCAGTGCTGCGAATTCCATGTGATAAGTCAGCACAAGTGCATGGGGAGCAATGTGAATGGGTCAGTGCATCTCACACACCCTTCTGCGCTCCATCAAACGCCCAGCGTGGAGCTACCCTGTATTCTCAGACAGCTTTCTAAACCCACAGAGAGGGGAGGGAGGTCCAGGGGAACGAGGAGCTCTGTAGGTGGGGGTCACTCTGCCACATAAAGGGGTTGAAAGTGGGGTAGACTGGTTGTGAAGGCCTCTGCACCAAGCAGACGGCAAAGAACTACCGACCAACGCAGACAGTCAGATTACTGTGTATCATATTGGCTGTAAAAGCACCTGTATGAGGAAATAACTCACTCAAATGTACCAGGAGGTGGCGGTAGTCCCCCCTCCCCCCCAAACCCCACGGTTTCGTTATACTAATCGAGAATATTTCTGATAAAAAGTTGCAACTGGCACTGCACTACTGTTGCGCTACACAGTTGTTTTCAGTGTGTGTCCTCTTGAGAGTGTCGTTTGTTGCTTTGCTCACTTCTGTTTCTCTTCTCATGCACTGATTCACTTAAACTGATCAGAGAGCTCTCTCTCTCACCGACGGCCGGCCGGGCTGACGAGGGCCGACGATGGCCAGCGGTGCGGCACACAACGCACCACTGATTTTAGCCGACGGACTGTCACTGTCAGACGTCTGACTTTCTGCTTGGTGTGTAGAGACCTGAAGACTTGCTTTAACTTAAATGAACTCTTCCCTTCCCTATCTTGGTTACAGTTTCAAACTGCTTGGCAGGTCTGTCATTACGCACATAGTTATGCGATGATTAATTCTGCTGTGAAACACTCTCTGTCAACACCTCAATTGGTTCATAAAACCGCGGTGTTCGTCGCTGCTCAGCAAACTGGAATCAGACAAAGTGAGGTGTTTGACATACAAGCGCCTGAAAACAACGTAATAATCTGTCTCACAAACATTGTCTTCTGAAACAGAAACGTTATATTAATACTATAGTTGTATTAGAATGCACCGTGAAAATGAGCCATGTTTTTTCTTTAAAGGAGCGCACCTTTCATCACACAGCACGACGAATGGGATGGATGACTATGAAAAATCACTGCTAACCTGTGAAACAAAAAGCCGTGGCAGAGCCCAGATGATGAAATTACAATGGGCAGCGATGGAATGCGTATCATGAGCGATGTTCCGCCCTTGGCCAAACTGACCCTCAGCTCTGTGAAATTGAGGGGATTTTCAGCAGCTCAGTGTTTAATCTGCTGTCATAGAATCCTGGAAAGCAGTTTATTACCGTGGCAATACAGCTGTCTGCTGCAAATGGTCCAATCAGGGGACACGAGTCAAGAAAGCGTGACATCATTTTCATCCTTCAGCCAGACAAAGATTTGCTTCCTCTCGCCGTTGAGTGGTCATCAACTACTTATTTCACATAAGAAACATCTTCTTTACTGTGGGCCTACACCCACTGCACATTCTCAGGCCCTGGCTACAACTAAGCCATGCCAAATATTCTTGCTCTACATGTACCTTCACATCACAGGGTGAATCTTACTTGAGGGTATGCACCCATCTAAAACTGGACATCCATGCACTAAGACATCCAGCAATATCTATATGCACAAATGTTATGTGGGCTGGCTCCATGCTGTGAGATCCCCGCTGGTCCCCTGCACTAGGCCATTGCTCCCACATCTCCCCTGCTACCCAGCAGAGTCTCAGCCCTCCGAGAGAAGAAAGACCCCGATGAATATTCAAGACTCAAACAATAGGAGGGCCAGATCACTCGGCTGAGATTGACACTTTGAAGTCCAAGAGAATGCTGAGCTGGAAGAAAAACTTCATTCACTATGGAGTAAAGGGGCTGTCACAGCGAGATTCTCCCTTACTCCCTCTCTCTGCCTGTCACTCTCTCATTCTCTCTGTGCGTCTCACTGTCCCTTTCTCCTGCTATCCCTCTCTCTCTCTCTCTCCCTCTCTCTCTCTCTCTCTCTCTCTCTCACGCTCTCTCTCTCTCTCACAATCACTTTTACTGCTGATGACAACAGATTAGTGTCCTCCAAACCTACTTGCTGTTAAGCGGGCTCAATTCTGAGGACATGCATGAGATAAACTGAAGGGGAGAAAATTGTACTGGGAAACCTCAAATGGAAACAAAACAAATGAGTATGGTAGATTAGAGGAGATTATTTTGACTGTACATCACTGATGAGGCCTTAGAAAAACTGATAAGTCCTATCAGAATATGCAATCTATCTATCTGTGTCATTCAGGAACGGACTTATCTGACAGAAGAATGCATATACCTATAACATAGGACAATTCAAAGCTATCATACATGCATAAAGTTTATTGGGAACGTTTGTGGCAGCTTGGGTTGAATAACACCGGCCCACACAGTTCCTGTGAGCTGAATGCCTGTTAGGTAGTAAATGTCATGATGCTTGTGATGCTCATAAAGTTTCACCTGAACACAGCTACTGTAACTCGCCAGGTAGGTTCAGCCTTTTATCTCTACAGCCTATAGACAAAAGGATTAATTGTCTGTGGGTGTGTGTGTGTGTGAGAGAGAGAGAGAGAGAGTAGGAACACTCATTTCTCAATCACTCTATATTGCTTAAAACACGTGTACAATCATTGAACAAACAGAGACTCTGTTTGTTCAATGATTTCATCCAAAGCTGAAGTGAACTTTTAATCTACTTGTTCTTGTGTTGACGACACAACAGCTGTGGTTCATGACAACACAAGGTGTCAGCTGAAATTTCAGGTTAGCTGCAAAGAACCTAAGTCTTAGTACTATCAGATTTCCCCATACAATGTCTATCTTTATGTTAAACCACTGGATCCTCCTCTAGGATCCTGGATAAAAGTTCAGGATAAAGCCAAAAAGATGTCGCTTCTTCAGGTTGAATCTTATCAAATCACCAGAAGAGACAAACAAACATGCTGTCACCTCTTTATACCTATAGCTTAACTCTGAAGCTCACTGAAAGCCTGTTGTTCTAGAAGTCCTTTCTCTGGACCGACTGCACCTGCAACACACCTGTGGATCAGATTTCACCCATGGACACAGTGGTTACAAAACAGCCACACAACCTTAGCGATGGATTTCATGTCTGTCTGGCACTTTGCTGCAACGAAGGTGCTGTGAAGAAAGCGTTCTGTGATTTTCCATGGCCAAAGCAACAACATGCAGCAGCCAAGAACTGCACAAACAAAATCCTTCTCTCGCTCCCTCTCTGTCTCTCGCTCTCTCTCCCCCAGTGAAGGTCACTGGGCCAGGTCTTGCTGGATCTCTAATGAGTAAGCCTCCTTGTTTGTGTCAGCATGGCCGGGCTGCCAGTGAGCCATACTTCAGTTTCCCCCACAGCTCTGCTCCCATTCATTCTCCGGCCACCTGATCACTCTACCCCGGCATCTGACATAATAGCAAAGGTAGAGATCTACTCACTGTGGCTGTACAATCAACAAAGGCAACATTTTGTTGTAAAAACACTGTGCAGCAATGGGTAAAAGCACAATGATTAACTATGACCACTGCTTCTTTAACAATGACATATTCAGTTTCGGTGGAGAACAAACTACCATGGGAGCATCGTTTTACAAAGGTGACCTACAATGGCACAATGTACAATACATACGCAATTTACATATGTTGCATCCAATTACTTTTTGCACTCATAAGTACAACTAGGATAGTGAATGTGAAAGGATTGTCTGGCAGCACTAATTAACTAGTTACATACTCCTTGCAGTGATTCAGAATCAGATTTTATTGCTTATATTCATAGGGCAAATGGGAAACTCCTCCTAGACATCAGCAAAGTGCACAAAGCGAAATCAATGCATGATGATAAAAACAGTGTTTCAACATTTCAACTGAAACAGATGTGCAAAAGGACAAAAAAAATTGGCCGATATAGTCATATTCTAACCGCAAATCTCCACTTCCTCTTAAATTGAAACCTGAACACAACAACTGTTTCTCAATATGATTCACATGTAGAAAAAAAAATCATAGCAGCACTTCAACAATCAACACTTTGCTGTGTGTATTCTTCCAACTTCCAAACCAGTAACAGAAACTTGGCCGGTGAATCAGTGAATCTGTTAAAACAGCAGCAGCCATTTTAAACAAACATTTTATAAAAGCACCCGGATACGCTTCGTGTAAATAAGCGTTTGGACTGCGGTTCGGAACAGGTGCTCTCAATTCAAAGTGAATAATCAGAAGAGAATTTCCTAACGTGGCTTTTGTGTATAGCGGGGAACTGGGAAAGGGAGGCTCTTCTTGCCAAGTCAACCAGGAGCATTTAATGAAGGGATTGTTACTGAGTGTCTGCCAGGCTGCGTCGGGTGGACATTGCAAACCAAAGGGTCTAATTAAGGGGTTCCTCTGACGGTCAGACGAAGCAGACAGCAGGGGTCAAGACGCTGGCCCACAAACTGGCTGTGACCCTCACACCTGCCTGGTTGCATTATATCGCAACATGTCTGACCACAGTGGACACGCTCACACTGACAGATTGCTACAGAACTGGGATCAGAAACACTGGAAATACAGTGCATGCAACCGTTTTAGCTGCATGTACTGTAGTAGATTTTACTTGGATTGCTACCGGCTTTGCAACATTAGGGCATGTGTCAGCGCAGAGCATCATCATCTCATCATTTAAAACCTTTATGATCACATCTGAAAAATCAGATTGAATTGGTAAGTGCAACAAGGGTTTACTAGACAGCATACACCTCTCTAAGAGAAAGCTATGGCCTGTAGAACTTGTTGTAGTTGAAGTAGTTCTTGACTACTCTCTCCATGAATATGCTTTGGTGTTGTATGAGAGTTGTTTTGACTGATCAAGTATTGGTATTAATGCTGCTGCTAAGACTGAGAGCCCTGACGCTCATCACAATAACAGCAGCCTGGTGCAGGTTGCTGAGGGGCCGTGGGTTCCCCATGAGTGAGTGCGTCAAAAGTTCATGCCCTCCTTCCAGTGTTCACACTGCAAAAACAAAGCGATCATCATGGAGTGTGAGCTAGCGCTGCCACTAATGAGGCTGACTGCTACAGAGTGGCGCCACCTGTCTCTTGCTCCAATTAGTCCTTCCAACAACTGAGGTGCTAAATAACCAACAGAGAGGGAAGTGGGACGTGAGGGGGTAAGGAAATGCAATAGGATCAAAGAGGTGGAAACTGACCACCAAGGAAAGAAAGAAAGAATTGGTGTGTGTGTGTGTGTGTGTGGCTTTTATAGAGAAGATGAAGTCCAGAGTGGAAATAGGAAAATTGTCCTGGAATATCCAGGTTTAGTGACATGAAGGAAGGCACTCAGAGCAGTCGGGTCTTGTAGGGTTCACAGAAGCTGTGATTATGGGGGAAATGGCAGTGTATTTATAATATCACACGCTCTTTAGCAAGCACTAATTGTGTGTGTGTACTGAACGCGTGAAGGAATGTCTTAGCAAAGCCAGGGAGCAGGAGAAGTTCAATGAAGAGTGCTGCACGAACGAAGTGGTTTGTGTCACACCTGTCAAAAACAATCTAAACTGAACATTGTGGGCCTGAGCTAATTACAGTCTTAACAATGAACGAGCGTGTCTCTAAATGATATGCAGACTGCTCATTAAATACTCAACCTGAGTGGCCTCACTCTTCCAAATAGCGGAAGACGCTAGAAAAGACGGTGTTCTGATATTGCTTCAGTTTTTGTACATGTGTATGTAACCAGTATTTTCAGTTTTAGCATATTTATTGTAATATGCATATTGTCACATTTTATAAGGTTATTTTATTGCAATAAGTTAGTATTATTCCAGAGATACTGTAAGAAACATGAAATAAACACTACTAGAAACCATGATAAGTGTATCCAAGTAATTAAGGTGTTTGTGTCTGTCCATCAGGGTTATTCAACTATATTGTTCAGGGGGCCACATTGTCAGAAAGCTAAGAGAGCCCCGGGGCCGAAGTTTCCCTGAGCTATTAATTATTACATGGAATAAACTAGTCACACACATCCCTTTTCTTTCACTTTCAATGTATCATTTTAATCAATACAATAATAAACAAGGAGACATGAGGTGTTTTGGTCCATATCAACAAATGTAGAAAACAAAATGAATAGTATTGTAAAACAGTTTCCATCGGACTGACAGTCACTCTGTTTATAATATCCTCAACACTTACATATATTTCTATTATTTGGTCCAAACAACTGTATTTACTGTATTCAAGTTTCTCGCCAAAAGCTACAGTTTCCAATTTTAATGTTACCCTGAACACATCATGATGACGTTTTTATAGTTTGCCTAATCCTCATTTTTCTGACAGACCCTGAACACATCATAATGTAACTGTATACAGGTACACCCCTTGTCCTGCTGATTTCAACATTGGACTATTTTTAAGTAACGACACTTGTACGGGACGAAGTTTAGGTGTGTTTTAACGGCATTTTAACAGAGACTTTGAGTGGGTTCTTTAATAAGAACTGTGTGCGCTACACACAACGTGCAGTCAGTTTCATTTTCATCAGTGTTCATTGTTCATTCAACTCTCATCCCTAAATTTGATTGACAGGTGCTGAAACCTACGTATAGGCTACGTGCGTGGCCTTTTCAAAGGTTTAAAATGTAATTTCTAGAACTGATTGGCCAGTTTGACTTGATCGGCGGGCCGGAGTGGGCCCGAGGGCCGCCAGTTGAATAGCCCTGCATTATTCATTAGGGTCTTCTATATACTTTTCTACAGCACAGTGGATCCTTATAACCCACTTCCTGTCCCGTGTAGGACTGGATCCTATTAGTTCTACCCCTGGAACAGCTATTACACTTCATCTATGTACCTCTCTGTGCCCTAGTTGACACAGACAGGTTTAAATACCAAATGATCTGCCCACAGACACCCCCAGGAGGAGTCTGTTTATAAAAAAAGATGCTTTTAGCCATTGCGATTGATGGTGTTTTCATAAATGTAGTGCTCTATAATTCAAAGGGAATGAATAGAAGAGCCCGGTCCACTGCCTGGCCAAGGAACAACCGGACTTCCTGCTCTATACCGGAGTTTGATTGAGGGGAGTGCAGAGGGAGAGCCGGGGGAGGGAGTCTTCTATGCATATTTTCCATGTGCCCCCTTGGCTATAGTGCTGAAAGCTCTTTTGTGTGGTTGTAAGTGGTGCAAAGGCTACATTGATACCCATACATCATAGTTCCTTGACTGCTCATAAGCAACATGTTAATGGCGCACACGTGTTCCCTTCAGTTGCTGCTCTCTCTGCCTAGAGGAGGATTTGAGAAATGAGTTTTCAAACAATCATGGAGCTTTGAAAGGATATGTCATTCCAAGAATATGCCAACAATCCACCTGTAGATCTTTTAAAGACGTGAGATTTCTCGCTCGGATCATACAGGTCATACAGTACATCCTATTCACCTTTGTCCCAGTGCATTGTGGAGGTTTTCAGTTTCCAGCTGCCCCAAACAAGCCCATCATCTATATTTCAGCCTCAGCGTCAGTCACAACAGCATCAACAGTACTGTAAGATGATGAAATACAGACTAGTGAGAGGCTGAGGCACTTACTGAGACAGGAGGAGAGTGGAGAGCAAGGAGGCAGAGGAGCAGAAATCAATTTTAACTCCCTCCATTGCACATGACTGCCACGGTTTGAGTAAGTGATATGCCATGAGGTGCTTGTTTTCTAGACAGACTAAGACACGGTGGTCATAGCGTCTGGATCTCACAGCTGTTGTTACATAGTCTCACAAACTATCATACACTATCACAGTCTGTCATTCACCATGTGTCAACTCGCTCTTCCCCCCTCTTCTCTCTTCTTCTACTTCATGGCCTTGTAGACAAATTATCCCTTATCGTTATCCCTTATGCGTCTCTGTCTCTGGATCCTTCCAATATTAAGGAGGAATGGCTTATGAGTCACGGATGACTGATTGTCTCTATTGTTCCTGTCAGCTGGAAGACAGGTCAGCCCAGGTCAGACTAGACATTTTTAATGCCGATTCTAAGCCTGACTGGACCATCTTGACCATCAGGTTGTACAGCTGCACTCGGGCCCGACGGTTGCCACAGATTATCCTGTAGTGTGAATGGGATCAAGACTGGCGAGATTCCCAACTACACTTGCTCCACTACAAAACGACAGTGTGCCTGCAGAGTCCACACGAGTATACAATTACAAATTAAAGTGAAAGAAGGCTCATGCAAAATTCTTCACCGATGTTATCGTGTGTATTGGAATAGCATGCGATGCCTTTTCTTAACATGTGTGACAGCCATCTTTGTCCCATCATGTAGTGTGAAGCCGAGCAGATTCCAGCGACGATCTCTACATAGCATCCCCCGTTCAGCTGTTACTCTACTCAACTTGGAGGCCTTGATCATCTCCATCAACATGGACTGGATGTCTTGCTGTTGTCCATGTCCAACACACAGCGCGATGGGCTAAAACTGGCAAGAGCAGATGTGACTGTTTAGATCTGTGCTGTGACAGATATGAAGGAATAACGCCACAATTTGCAATTCTAACTTTATGTAATACCACTTGTTGCTTAACCTCTCTGTGCTATAGTAATCCCTCAGGCCTTGTACTGTAAAAGCAGGTGAGACTTCCCTATTCACCTCTAGGACGGTCTGAGTGTTGCTTCAGTGGCTGATGAAGCCCAGGAGCTTTACAGTCTTGGCAGGGAAACCTTGTCTCTGGTCAGCTGGCTGACCAAGAGCTCATCTGTCAATCAGACACCTTTGGCCTTAAGAGTTTGGGTTGAACCCGTATATCTCTCTTCCCTTCATTTATCTAGCCTTGCACATGGGAAAACATGTTTTCTTGCGTGCATTTGCTTCATGACTGCAGAATATAAGAGTTCAAAACACTTCAGACAGTGGATTGATGAAGACAGACTGATTTTAGGCCCTAGATTCATTTTGGAGGTTAATTATCGCAGAGTTATGCAAAAAACATCGTTTAATACAAGCCTGACATCATCTGAAACATCGTGTATTCATATCCTCCGCATGCTTCAGGCCTGATGTTTGTGATGGACTGTCTTTAAGGGAGTAGTGTGCCACATGAGATTAACAATCATTTATATTAATACTTCGCATCTGTCTGAAATTATGGAGCACTTTGGATATAATTCAGACACAGTGGTGTGGAAACTACAAGAAGAATGGTAATCACTGAAGCCCAAGTGGGAATTGTTGAGAGATCATACAGCAGTTTCTCTTCTTTCTTACTTTGACTGACAGTCTGTGAATGAATTCACTTAACTAACACACACACTAAGTAAGTGTGTGTGTAGATGTTTATATGGATGAAAGTGTAGTTTGTGGTGAGAAAGTTCATTGTATAGTTACTAGTACTATAGTTGATAGTTTACTCAGTGGCATCCAGATATATTCGGGTTAATGTGACTCTCTGGGGATGTGAGTGCATTAGCTATCAGTACCCTTTCCCCCTGACGTTGTTGTTTGCTCTCTTCCAATGATAGCACGATGAAAACACAGGAAGCGGCCTGGAGAACAATGGAGCTGCGATCGATGCCTCTGTGTCTGACTATGAGCTGGGTTATGTCTTTACTTTTCCCCTCCTCGCTCCCACAACCCCCTTTCCACCTCCAACAAGCCGTCAAGTCTCTCCCTCCTGCTAATGTATCTGAATGCAGTGTCGTCCAGGGCCGCCTTACAGCAGTCGATAAATACTGGAAATGCTATCCATCTCTGAAACATCACTCCTTCACTTACAGTAAGAGCGCATCACTGTGGGCACCAGTCTCCGCACTGCTGACAGGGAGGAACACAACACCGGGCGGCCCGAGCTATGACCGAGCATCATCAGATACAACCACGGAGATGACAGTTCGTTTTCAATAGCAAAATCACAGAGAACAAACTGTG
>CABFOS010040023.1:7308-21586 GCA_900660315.1 Diretmoides pauciradiatus
GGTGAGTGTGTATCATACCTGCCCCTGTCTGCCACTGGGGTCGTCTTCAAACTGATCTGTCTCTGCTCTGAGCTCCGCTGCTGCTCCTGGGTCTAACATAACATATATAAAAAAAGAAAGAAAAAGAGAGAGAGAGAGAAAGAGAAAGAGAAAGAGAAAGAGAGAGAGAGAGAGAGAACATGTGGTTATAGATTGACCACCTCTGCAACTATTCTATGTATGTATTTATTTATTTTACGAGTGCACTGTATTTCCCTTATGCAGGACTCTTGGGGCTCTGGATGGCCTACACAGTGCATACCATAATTCCCGCAAACCGGGACTGAGCAGCGTTACCAAGCAGCTCACCTTGCTAGGTCCTGCCTCAGGGGGCTCGTCTCTCTGCTCCTGTCTCTCCTGGTGGCCTCGCAGGTCTCTGAGCTCCCTCTCCTGCCGGCTCAGACGGCCCTCGTATTGGGACTTCAGCGCACTCACCCGCACCTCCAGCTCCTCACGCTGCTGTTTTAGCTCCTCATTCTCATTCTGCAGCTGGTCTTTGGTGGCTTGACAACAATGCATTAAAATACATTAGAATAAAACAAACAATATGGCAAAAATAGGAAAACAGAGGTAGAGGGTAATGTTCCTAATGTTTCCTGAAAATAAATGACCTCTGACAGGCCTTGTCAGTGGAATTTTACCTTATTTTTAAATCAGTAATAAATAAAAATCCCAACATTTTACCACCAATTAATATTAATCTACCGACACAAAGTGTTTGCTAATTAATAGCCATACATTTACAGATGTGCATTTCTCAGGTATTTTGTAACAGCATCAAACAGACTCAGCCAATCAGAACTGAGGACTGGAACTAAGCATGTTATCAGCACTCAGCAACCATATTTAAAGCATGAAATGGGTCCTAACACAATGAACCTAATTTATTAAACTTCTCATATAGTATTTCCGGTCAGGGATCAGTTTTGTTTTTCATGCCTTGACAAAACAGGTCAGAAATAGGCACGGGTAGTGATCTGTAACACTCTTCAACCAATGTATTTAAAAACATTGGTTGAAGTGGAAGTGCCCTCACCCGTGAGCTGGTTGATCTTTTGCTTGGCGCCCATAATGGCCTTCTTAGTCTTTTCCTCCTTGTCTGTCATCTGCTGTCTCAGCGTGTCCTCCTGGAAAGTTTTGTCCTGCAGCTCCTGTCTCAGCCTGGCCAACTCCGCCTGCAGCCTGGACGATTGTTCCTGGGCACTGCGCACCTCAGCCTCGCGCTCCCCAACCACCTAGGTAAGGCCGTATAGACAATGAATACAAATGCATACGGGCAGGAAAAGCAAGCGTACTGATTGGGTGCAATGGGATGAATGAATGCAAATCTGAGCTGGACATTTCGCATGGGATTAATAAACAGCATTTAGTTTTGTTCACTTGTTGAAGTGACAGGTGGATACAAAACTTTGCCATGCATCATGTATTTTTAACAGCAACAATTAGACTTTATGCAGAATAGGGGGAAAAAGCTAGACTATGGAAAGTTTTCTCATGTGGTTCTGTTTCAGTCAGCCGGTCTCAACTTTTTTTTGAATCTGAGGTTGACCAGCTGTCCCTCCCTAGTTAATTGTTTTCACTTTGTGGGGTCAGTTTCTGTTGGGAATCTGTTTTTTTGTAAGTCACCCTTAAATATCAACACACTAAAGTGAGAAACTGAGCAATAAAGCTCAATAAAGTGTCCTTGTGATAAAGTGACCTCAATAAAGTGTCTGACCTTGGTGAGGTTCTCCAGCTGTCCCTCCAGCTCTCTGGTTCTGGTTTCAGCCTGGCCCAGGGAATCTCTCAGGCTCTGTAGCTCCTGGACTGAGGCCTGACGTGCTTCCTGTTCCTGGGACGGGCCTGCCGCTGCCTCAGCTACCATCTGGAGATGCCGTATGAGATTAGTCATGGGTCACAACAGCGGCTACTTGACTGTTAATAATGGATTTGAGAATTTCAGTTTTACATTTCAGGGGACCTTCCAAACAATACAACCATACACTTCTTGCTTCAGGCTCAGACTAAGGCAGTGAGGTATCAGCTACTGAGCTGTGACTGTGACATGCATCTCTGTAATGCTCTCACCTTGTCATGTTCCACCTTGAGGTCATCGTACTGCGACTTGTAGCGGCGTCCAATCTTCTTGACCTGGGTGATGGTGCGTATCTTCTCCTGGAGTTCCTGGTTCTTTATCTCCAGATCCCTCTTTAGGAAACTCCTCTCATCTGTTAACTTACCCATGTTGTCACGCAGGGTTTGTACCTGGCTCTGCAAGGAGGTTACTGAACCGCCACTCCTATGGCGAGATGAAGAGGTTGGGACAGTGAGTGATGGGGAGGAAACAAATCAGTAGGATTGAGAAGAAATAAGAGTGTGAATGTGAAAACAACAACAAATGTTAGAGATCAGTTAAAGATCAAGTCAAAGATCAGGTCGCAACAAATGCTAGCCCTACTCTTAACAGTTTGCCCATGTCTCACATAGGAACAGACTCTCTCACTAACAGTCCAACAGCTACGCCATTACCAACTCCTCACCTGGCCACCTCTGCTTTGAGTCTGCCGTTCTCCTCAGTGAGCTGCTGGATGCGTTTGAGGTGTACCTCCTTCTCAGAGTGCAGACGCTTGTACTCCTCTGGATCTGAGTCTCTCTGCTGGCTCACCAAATGCTGGCAAAACACGAGAAACAAAATCAGTGCACTGAAACTTCTGACATATCTTAGACAGCATAAATAATATTAGAAATTAAAACGTTGCCTAGTTGTTACTTCTCTTGACACAAGACCAAATGGAGGCGGACAAGCTACGTTGCTACTTCGCCAGGAAACGTGACACCGAATTTCAGAGATTAAAGCAAAAAAAAAATCTTGACTGAATTTTTTTTTCAAGCCACAGCCAAGTCATATTCCCCATCTGCAATTTGTAAAACATGTTACAGGTTACATTACTTCACGCCTGCTAAACAAATATGTAACAATATGAGATTCAGCACCACTCCAATACCAATACTGTTAGAAGATGCGTTTGAACAGCTTGTGTTGAACAGTTTTCTTTTTTTGTCATTTCAATGCCATTTTCAATCTATGAAATTAAACTGATATTTTTCTTTTTTACAGTTTGTCTGTTCAAATAACCAACCATCTACATAACTTCTCAGTTTACATTTTTCTTTTTCTTATTATAACACCAAGTGAGCATCTTATCACTTAACAGAATTTTTTATTTTAACACCAAAACAATGTTTTTGTCTTAAGAGAGCCTCTTATTTAACACAAAAACAGCATCAGCATTAAAGTGAGACTATGTAACCTTTGCTAGTGGCTACTGTGTCATTTATGAAATGAGGGTGAATGCTCAAACATAATGTAAGAGTGGTGCAACTATAGAACAATCATTAAGTCACCAAACTGACTCAGTAATGTCAGCTCTAGTAATATCTATCTAACTGGTAATGGTCATAACAGACCAAGTGAGGCTATAGCAACAGTGTATTGAATTTGGCCTTGGTGCATATTATTGTGTATGAATTAAACCTTTCATTTGTAAGGAGAAATGATTTCGGTAGATCATATATCATATGTGCGAAATTTTGAACGCCAAACAATTCATTTCTTGCATTCTGGTTATTTTTTCTGAAACAATTTGTGCCTTTGCTGCATCAATTTATGGTGTTAATGTCTTTATTTATGTAAAGGAAAACACAAAATTCAGGCACCAGGTGACATTTCAAAATATAATGCAGTATAATATAATGCAGTATAATATAATGCAGTATAATATAATGCAGTATAATACAATGCAGTATAATACAATGCAGTATAATATAATGCAGTATAATATAATGCAGTATAATATAATGCAGTAAGACTCTTCAGGCATTCTGGATTACTTTCAAATATTTATTCTCCTGTAGATCAACTTTTCTGTTTAATTTTTGGGCTTTTACTGTGAAAAGTCGAAACAGGAAGTAGTTTCGATGCTTTTTCTGTGAGCTTGCTTTCCCCCCCCCTGTCGCAACAGGCAGACACCAATTAACCACCTGATCCTGACGGTATCTCATGTTTTAACTAGATCTAAACACTAGTCACACATAATGTAGAGTTTATGCCTTTTTTCTTTTCTACCTGAAGGTTTCTGAGGTTTTATTTCATAAAAGTGTATTAATTTTCTTCATGTTAGATGTTATGTAATTGCCAGCAGCAATTCAGTGGAGGCCCAGCACGTCTGCTAGAAACAGCTGGGAGCCACCAATTAAAGCTTGGCGAGCCTCAGCTCGCAAGCCGCGCAATGAGTAAAACTGATTTAAGTCATCCCAACAACCCCCCACCCCCCATATGGACTCAAAATGACGGAAATTCGTCATAGTGACGGAGAACTTTAATCCCCGAGCGATGCACACTTGCGCATCTGCTTAGCTTATAAATCTGTCAGTGAAGACACTGTATCTTTATTGATTTATGTACTGTTCTATTTTCAATATGTTCAGTTGGTGTGACTACCTGTTGAGCTATCCTTAGTACAGTCTAATGTCTTATTCTCGTCGATATCCTGTTCTTGCTGCTGCAACGACCTCATTTCCCCACAGGGATCATTAAAGATTCAGTTCATCTAATTGTCTGATCTAATATAATTAAATTCACTCTAATAACTCGAACAGTAAGTCTTCGTACTTGCACAGTGTTGGGTATCTGGAAATTCTCTTGCTGCTGCAGTTCTAGGTGAAGCCTGTGTTTTCCCTGCAGGCTCTCGTTGTCCCTCTGCAGTCGGCTGAGTTCCTCTGCCACCTGCTCCCTCGACTGCATCAGCACCGCCTGAAAAAACAAAGACATCACAATGTCAAATCGCGTGTTAGTTTCCCTTTTATGATTCATGTTATACGGAAACCAGCCAGCCACATGCCAGAGGGTGACTCACAAACAAACATCTGCTTTTGGAGCTATGAGCCAGTGTAGTATTATCCTTGTGGTAGGAAATTATCCTTCGATTTATGAAACATGCATATTTAAACCAGAGCCACATGCAGCAGAGGAATGTCAGTTGTTTAAAAGTTGCTGGGTAGGAGCGGTTTAGAGGCACCAACATAAATGCGTCTGCTTTCAGACAACTTGCAGCATCTATTATTGGATGGTTATCTGTCTGACATGCAGTCTACCTTTAGCAAGCAAGTCAAAGCATCTTTAGTTTCATTACAATGGAGATTTTGGGTATAATGAGTCAAACTTAGTCAAAGTCTAAACGTTTATTTGTGCAAAGGAGATTTAGCACATTCCACGGCGGTTAAAGTAGATAAGTGAAGGATTACAGACAGCTGTTTGGATAAGTGAAACTCAACGTCATAATAGATCTCTCTGAAATACATGGGGCGAAATCTTAATGGAGCAGCACAGGACCCATTGGGTGGGGCAACAACCGATACAACGAAAAACTCTGAAATCCCTGTATCAGGGCTAAATGAGTCAAGCATATCAATCAGTATATCAGTCAGTTTATCTAATCAGTATATCTAATTTCAAAAGTGTGTGTGTGTGTGTGTGTGTGTTTGTGTGTGTAAAAATCTGCTTTTGTCTCTTTATTGACTGTTTCACACAGTACCTGATTCTATACATGAAATAGCATTGAAAACCGGAAGGGTGACATATTTCTTTGAAAACTGTGTGATCATTATTTTGGCAGCTGAGCCCAATAGTTAGACTTGGACACAAGAGGTCTGGGGGAATGAGCTGCTCACCATCTGCTCCTGTGTGTTTCTCTTAGCTTGACTGAAGGCCTGTTGTAAAGTGCTGAGAAGTGTTTCCGACTCCTGGACGCTCTGGATGAGGGCCGACACCTAGAACACAACACAGAAACAATCACCACTATGACAATTGGTTCCTCCGGTGCTCTGGTGAAGACTCGGCTTGCTATTGGAGGGTGACTAGAACAAAGCATTGTCAGTGAGGAAAATATTGGAGATAATGAGGTACACGTTGCTCTTTTGGACGCAAGTGTTTGGCAACAAAACACTTTGGAGAATTTTGAAGGACATTTTATGTTTTTTGGAGGGGGCTGTAAAAATATGGCCCCATTAACTTCAATAGAGAAGGCCGAGATGGAACTACAGGGATTAAGTAAAAATCATTTTAATATTTAGTTTAAAGCGATTAAGTCAATAAGTCACACAGTCAGAGTAAGTGTCCAAACCTTGGCAGTGGCTTCCTCATTGCCTAGCTTGACTGAATCCTCCACCTCCTGTTTCTCAGCCATTGTTCTCTCCAGCTGGTCATTAGCCTGACGCAGCATCACCTGAAGCTTCTTCACCTGGGAGAGATAGAGTGATGGAGAAACCTTCTGGTGAATGCTTTACAATAGTCAACCTTATTCTATGGGTTAATGTTTAAAACAGTTCATGAAGGCAAAAAGGTAACTGGAACCCTCAAGATCACAATTCCTGAAATTACTCTAGAGAGATAACCTGATCTCTTGTCTCGGCCTCCTGTCCTTGGATGACCTGCAGCTGCTTCTCGTAGTTGGAGCACATGTCACAACGCCGACCAAGCTTCCTGCCAGCATTTTTCACCTAGTGACAGACCAACAACAAAACCAGGTAACTAACAATTTACATGAACTCTGGTTTATAACACATTCATAACAGACCACAAAAAGACCTTTATAAGCACCTACATGGACCAAGTCTAGCCCAATAGCTACTGCTAGCTAGGCTACAGGTTATCTGGTAATGAGAAGCTACTGTTAGCTCAGTAGATTGCTACTTAGTCACGAAAAAGACATTTAGATAATGCTGACAGTCAACGTCAAAACAAAAGAAACATAATGCTAATGTTGCTTGCTAGCTAACAAGGCAAGCAAACATGGTTTAAACCACCAAGCATCATACATAAACTTCTCGGCTGCACATTGAAACATTTGAAACTTTCAAAATGCCATGGTGCTTTACCTCTTGCTGCAGCAGGTTCCATTCACTGTCGCTGACCAGCCGGTAACCAGACGGTGGTAAATAGGCAGTGTCGGGGGCGTGGGAGATGCTGGACAGCAGTGACGCCGTCTCTTCCTGTTCGGGCGTCATAGCCTTGATGGCCTTCTCCTGGTCTTTAGTCAGAAGGAAGTGGCTGCCCGTCAGCTTGATGGAACTGACTGACGCCGTGTCGCCAAAATTACTCTCCATCACCCCACAGTCGGCACCCACCAAGGGTCCAAAGTCCGACTCATCCAAGTGGCTGGCTGACTTGGCCTTATGGTTGTGGCCACCCAGGCCCTGCTGGGCTGACAGGGAAGAGCCGAGGCTGTCTGTTGACTGGACTCGCCGCAGGCTTTCTTTGTAGGGGTCCACGGGCCCCCCTGCCACCACATCGGTGTCTAAGGAGTGCATAGAGCCATGGGTGCTGTGGTTGGCGTGGGGCTAAGAGGGAGCAAGAGAGAGTTCACAAGCTATGTTTCCATCCAACACTCAAACTAATGTGTAACAATCTAATGTTCTGGCTAATACAACCTCAACAGATCCCTTATACATCTGTCTACCACAACGAGTTGTGGTAGACAGATATTTAGAGACAACCATTCAGGATGTCCAAAGCCATTTTTAAACAACTGCACAATCAAATGAAACAATTTGTCAGCAGGTCATGCCAATCATACTTCATCTACAAAAAACATTTTCAGAATTTTTATCCAAATTTGCCATTTCCATTCAGCTTTTCTAATTTGACACATTATGATTTGTGTAAAAAGACAGAAATGGAAACTCAGCTGCTGTAAACTTTGCATGAAAACTAAATTGCAAGATCACTCTTTGCACAAATTGACAATAAAATTAAAAACAATAAATGAGAAAGGTAAAAAGTGTGTATGAGATAGGGTAATAAAAAAGGTATATTATAATTACATGATCATCATACCTCTTCAATGCTCAGCCCTAAGAAGAAGTCCTCTAAAGGCTCTGTGAGGTCTCCGTCCTCCTCTTGCATCTCCTTGACTTGCCTCTCTTTTTCATCCTCCTCCTAAGGTGGAAGAAACACTGCTTACCGACAGTATCGTTACAGGCTTTGACTGTGGTAGAAAGTCAAAAGCCTGTATAATGTAATGAAAATGTCAAGGTTTATTGTATGCAAATTAAGTGGAAGAATTAGGTCAAACAAGTACATTAATCTTAAAATGTGTGTGTGTGTGTGTGTACGTACCTGGTCCTTCTTCTTAATTTCCTCCACCTGGCGCAGCTGTTCAGAAGACAACACACTCTCTATCCTCTGCATGTCCCTCATCAGGAGGCGCTGGGACTCCAGGAACTGGTCGTTGGCTCGCTGCCATGTGTGTTTCAGCTGGTTGTGCTGCTGACGCTCCAGCTCCAACTTATGACACACTGACCCGCCAAACAGCAGGGATAGAGAAAGTAGAGTGAAAGAGAGAGGACAGGTTAGGCCTTTCCCGAGTTCTCTTTTATTGGGAAATGATGTGATTGTTTATGGAAATCACTGAAAATGGCCTGTGCGACAGAAAAATAGGAAAGTCACTGAATGATGCAGTAAACAAGGAAACAGTAAATGTGTCATCCGCCACAAATGATGAAGCCCCTTCTGGGTCAATCAGGTTTTTTATGTCAGGGGTCAAAATGCAATCAGTGGTGTCTGAGATATGGCGTGTGGCGATCATCTAAGATGCCTATCACTGCCTCTGGATTCCACTGAAGTACAGCTGAGCTTTTATCCTGTTGTCACCCCAGTCCATGTTTCCCGCAGATCACTTCTCATCCTAACCAATAGAGGTTACTACAGCACAGAGGGCACCTATATGTTCCTCTTTATTGACTTAGTAAGTTCTTTTTGGAGTAAAACACTGTTGACTGAGGGTTAGGCAGCTGAGGAATTATGTAATCTGACATGCTTGATACATATTAAATATACAGTAGACAATAGTTCTGATTCATTCAAATATTATCCTTTGATTAACAGTTTATATATTGCGACGGGAAAGGCTTCTGCAGGTTTAACCACTACGTAGAAGTTTAAGAAATACATTTCTGGATTTGCATTTCATGAACATATTTATTTGACCTTGTTTTCAAAGGCTCTGGAATACTGCAGATTTGTGACTTTTTCTGGTGACCCGCAAATAACGACTATATTTGTTTTAGGGTACTGAAACCTGTGTAGTTTATATTGGCAGAGAACAAAAGGAGTCCATGCAGCAGGGATTGGAATCGGTGTGCCCTGGCATTCAGACTTCAGTTCTCTCTTCGGTTCAGTTCCCTTCTCAGTTATCTTTTTTTTTCAGGCAGCTGCATATGCTGGGTAAGTAGATATCCTTGACTCAGATTTACAACTTCAGTTCTCGAAACATGCACAATATCTTTTCTTTCTTCTTGGGACAGACAATAGTGTAAAGACCTTCTATTAAATATATTTTTAACATTACACGACATACATTACATTATGTTTTATCCTCCACCCTTCACCCTTCAAGAACACATCAAATTTCCATCTGGGGTAGATCCATTTCTATGAAATGAACTTCTTATTAAAATGAGGAAGTACCTTCGTGAAGCTCTTTCCGTAGTTTTTCTGCATCTTCCTGCAAGACAGACTTCTGAGTATTCAACACGGCTACGTACATCTCCAAGTCTGTACGACACGACTTCTCAGCCTCAAGAACATGGTTGAGCTCCTTGACCTGCAAGAGAAAATCGCACAGTCACCTCAGATTGCATACTACAGGTACTACACTACTGCACAATATGCATACTACACTAAAATGTAATACTATGTGCTGCAGGTTTCTCCAGATTAAAAAAAGCAACAAAAAAAAAGTGTGAATAAATATTCTCAGATATTTCTTGAATTTATATGAAAACATGTCTACTGATGTGTTAAATTGGCCTATTCAGACCATTGTTGAAAAGAATTCAAGCTTAAAAACAAAGGAATCCTGTTCCACTTCAACTGACTCAATCTGAACCACTGATTCAACCGCAATTATTACATACACACCAATACCCTGATTACAGGGAGTAATCAGCTTAAGGCAATATTTTGATTGCCACTTCTACATGGTTTGAAGTAATGCAGTTTAAAAACAACATCCGAGTTACTGTGTCTGATGACTGACACACCAGAAAAAATCTGTCTAACACGTCGTAATCAATCAATCAATCAATCAATCAATCACGTTTTATTTGTATAGCCCTTAATCAACAGTAATAAATAGTAAGATTGAGCAGAAATCTAGTTGTGTTAAAGCGGGTTATGCTCACTCTGATTATGACCTTAGCCTGATTCAAGTATTCAGATACAGGTATTCAGATACATGACAATTTCAATAGTCGGAGTATTGCCTTAATCCAGTTAAGATTAAATGATTAGTGTGCATGTAAATGTGCTCAGGGACTAACCTTGGAGGCCTCCAGTTCCTTCACCCGGTCCTCGGCTGTGGTGAGCTTGGCTTTCAGCGCTGCTATCTCCTGCTCCATGGGCATCACCACTGAACGCAGCTTCTCTGCATCCTCCTGGGCCTTTTAAAGTATAAAACTAATACATTGATATGGCTACACAAGTTACAATTCTTTTACATTCTTCATTACTTTATTTTATATAGCGTCATTAGATTGTTATTGTCGTTATAGGCACAGTGACAAATTCTAAAGAGTCCTCTGTGGCGTATTTGAAATGTAACAATAACAGCTGCAAAAACCATGATATAACATTCTTGTGGACGCAATGGTAAAAATGCTCCAAAGGCATTTTTCCATCAAAATCTAGATAAAGCAAATCAACAAGCCTGTGTACATCTGTGAAATTGGCGTACGTGCAAAGTGCTCAACTACCTGCCTACATTACATGACCGGTCAGTTCAATGCCTTTGGGTGTAGTCTGCACACTGGGTCATTGTGTCTTTCCAGCGGTAGATAGTTTAGCAAGTTGTACGCTAAGCATTTGGTTGACCCACTTTCTTCATTTCGTCCTCCAGGTTCTCTTCCTCCTGGCCCTCGGTGAGGCGGCGTCTCAGCTCGCCCAGTTCCCTCTCCACGGCCTCGCGGTACTGGTTCCACTGGGTTCGCTCCTGCTCCAGCCGCTGGTGGAACTGGACCTCGTACTCGCATACTGTGTCTGAGGGATGGGAAAGAGGGAGGATACACTGTTAAAAAAACTTTAACGAGTCGTTTAGTGTAGTATTGAGTCTAAAAATCGTATTCTTCTTCAAACACAAATAAGTGACAATATCTTGATACTAGTGGAGTGATTTTCACACTCAAAGCAGGTGAAACGGGTTGGAAACAAGTTACATTTTCTCAACCGAATGTCAGATTTTTTTCACTTGTTTTTTGGTGAACATGGTTTTAAGTAATAGCCTAAATGGCTTGTTCAGATGAAGTGCAGACAGTTCAACACGATAAACGTGATCTAGGCTATAGCTTGTTTGTCAGTAACTTAAATTTGAAACATGTTGCCAGTGAGTTACTGTGAAAATCATGAAATATTTGAAATGCCACATGTCAAATTCCATGCCAAATAAGTACAAGGGTTATCAACACAGAGGTGTCTCTCTCCATCAAACTACTGAGAAATAACATGCAAGTTCCAGATAAGGAGAGTTCTAATACATTGCCGTGCTACGTTGCTACCACAAGCCACCAAGGCAAACTCTCAGTTCCTCTTCTCTCTCTTTTACACCAGCAACACAGAGCACTCTCCTAAGCATCAAATAAGCCTCATTATCCTAACGGCAAACATATTTCAAATTTAATTTTATATAAAATATCCAGTACTGGAATTTCAGCACCCTTCAAAAATCCATTTGACAGACTATGGGCCACCTCAATACCTATATGCATGCTGTCAACCAATCAGAGCGTCTGGGTATATTTGATGTAATTTACATCAGCAAGTAGACTGGATATCTAAACTGGTTGTCAGGGTTAGTCAAATTTCCATAACATTGACAGTTATATCATTTAGGGCGACTTCATTGATAAGGAGTCTCCATTAACAGGCCCTTTGTTAAACGAATACCATGAGATTTGGAAACGCAATTATCATTGCACTGGCTCTTTAAGCATTTACTGGCTTTACCTTTCATGATGGCCTGCAGCGACGCCACCTCTTCCTGCCATTGGCTGCGGACCTGATCAATGGCTTCCTGCTTGGTGCTTTCCGACACGGTGGCCACGGCTTTGATGTTCTCCATATCGGCCCGGGCCTGAGCCAGCTGGGCCTGAACGGAGCTCAGCTCAGCCTGGCTGCTCTCCAGTGATGCTGCCAGCCCCTTCAGCTCCTCTGTGGAGGTAGGGGAGAGAAGGGATGATGGAGGGGATGGAAAGTAAAACGGAGACGAGAACAGAAAAGAAGGAAACCAGGAGAAGGTTGGGGGGGGGCCATGGGAGCCAAAAGCAAAGCATGTTGAGGGAAGGATAAAAGAAAGCACTACACAATACTGGCTTGCTCTCCCTACAGTGTCAGTGGCTCGGTCTACATGTGCACAGTATTTCAGATACTGGCCCATATCCTGGCTAAGGTCTTATTCTGGATAGGCTGTTTATATGCACCTTTAATTACCAGCTCTCCAATATCCCTGTATCCAAACACCCACCAATACGTACTACACCATTTGTGGAGAAGGGGTTTAGAGCTATGATGTACTTACCTTCCTTGGACAGGTAGAGCTCTTTGAACTTGGCTCGTTTCTGGTTGAACCCGGCCTCTAGCTGCTGCTTGAGTTTCATGAAGTCGGCCCTCTCCTGTTCCAGGGCCGCTACTCGCTGCTGGAGCACCCCTAGGTGATGTAGAGAAAAAAGGGGCTTTAATTCCTAAACTCTTGATTTGATATAGCTAAAAAAATACCCTCAAATTAAAGCAGTCTGTTTTCACCACCAGTAATAAGAGCATGGAGCTAAAATATCCCGCTTAGGGATAGCACCTATCTCCAAGCTATCAGGCATCTGAACTTGCACTGAAATCACCTCAGTAGCACATAGCACTTTTCAACTGTTGCACTTTCATTACAGTGTGTGCAATGCGTACTATTTGTGTTTATATTATTTGTGCTGTTTTTGTTTTGATGTGTAAGAGGGTGAACCATGACAAATTCCTATCAACTATGTTGACATGGCAATTAAATTATTGAATTGAAATATGTGTGTTGCTATCCAAAATCTTGTAAAGCTCACTGTTGGTGATTCATCAGATATACAGCATAACTTGATAGATCAATACTAACATTTGATACATTGATATGTTGAAAATTAAAAACTTAAATTAAATTAAAGAGTAAAGACATAATTAAACGGCATTATGAGCATGGCGATGAAACAGACCGTCAAGGAGGGTACTTTATGAGAGGAGGCACCCGATTTGATTGACATCGGAAAGTGAGGACGCGTGCTTTGAAACCCGAAAACGAGCAGAAACGTTTGGACAAGCTTTTTTGGGATACGCCCCCATGTGCAGTTGTACGTTAACTCACAGGCAAGCAAGCAAGGATGGATTTTTCTTGATAAAAGGTCAGGGCAATTAATTAAGTGTATGGCAGGTAGTTTGTCATCTAATCATTTATTATGAAAAGCTGTAACTAATCAGACTGGTATTTTAATTAGACCTGGTCAACCAGTGGTCGCAAATAGGTGCATGACATTTAGATGAGAATGAATCTGTCACTAGAGTTGGACAGGACTACATCACCTGTGATTATGGACAAACACTTTTTATGATGAATCCATGTTTAAGATATTTCAGTTTAGTTTGTGTTGCACCAGACATTTGTTATATTATCTCTGGCAAATTCTTGTTTTTCTTTTATTAATCCAAAACTTTCTTCTAGGACAATGTCATTTCAACTTTCTAATAGGACATTTCCTTTGCCTAAATCTAAGATATTGACAATGATCATAACTTTTATTGTGAATGCCACACTGCTTACACATTAATCCATGATTATTTATGCAGCGGGCCAAAGAAGAAGCTGCTCGTATTCTCAGCCACAGACAGATGAATGGAAACACTTAGTAGGAAGAAGCAGGGCCATGCAGCACAACTTCCACCACAATCATGTGATATTGGATTAAGCTCCAATGCTGAGTTCACATTACAACACATTTTAGGTATATTCATAAAATTGTGTGGTATGGTATCATGGTAACAAAAACTCAATCAACTTGGGAATGAAAAAAAAAACCCAAAGCCAGTACAAAGGTGACAGTGTTTCAACACCAATTCAGCTAATATGGATCATGGCTCAGTGTCTCTACCATCTACCAGCAGTCATGCAAATTGAAAAAA
>CABFOS010040027.1:1828-11983 GCA_900660315.1 Diretmoides pauciradiatus
GTTAACATTTCAATTGTTAAAAATCAAGTTTGCTGACAATAAAGATGATATGTTCATCCTGTTATATTTCTCAATCCCATGTTGCACATTTAATGAGATATTGCCTCTGATCATCTGTATATGTATAGGGGTGGGATATATTAGGCAGCAAGTGAACAGTCAGTTCAGTGGAGAGAAGGCTATCCCGTCTGGGCCAATCCCACACAAGAACAAATTGCTGAAAAAAAGTTAATGATAGAGCTATGATAGACAGGTGTCAGAACAGAGTACCCATGTTGACCTCCGTCCACCACTGAAAGCACCTACAATGGGCACGTGAGCGTCCATGGAGCAATGGAAGAAGGTGGCCTGGTTTGATGAATCCCGTTTTCTTTTACATCATGTGGATGGTCGGGTGCGTGTGCATTGTTTACCTGGGGAAGAGATTACACCAGTATGCACTATAGGAAGAAGGCAAACCGGCGGAGGCAATGTTCTGCTGGGAAACTGCTGCTTGGGTCCTGGCATTCATGTGGATGTTACTTTGACACGTACCACCTACCTAAACATTGTTGCAAACCAAGTACACATGGCAATGGTATTCCCTGATGGCAGTGGCCTCTTTCAGCAAGATAATGCTCCCTGCCACACTGCAAAAAATGTTCAGGAATGGTTTTAGGAACATGACAAAGAGTTCAAGGTGTTGACTTGGCCTCCAAATTTCCCAGATCTCTGACCGAGGATCTGTGGGATGTGCTGGAATAATAAGTCCGAACCATGGAGGCCCCACCTCGCAATTTAGAGGACTTAAAGGATCTGCTGCAAACGACTTGGTGCCAGATACCACAGGACACTTTCAGAGGTCTTGTGGAGTCCATGCCTCCACGGGACGGGTCAGAGCTGTTTTGGCGGCACGAGGGGAACCTGTTGCACATTTAATGAGATATTGCCTAATTTGCAAAATGTAATGATAAAAAAGTAAAAGTCATAATACAAAAAAAGTCTCATATTTGGGTCTATATTACTAAATAAAAGGAATAAAGGGATTTTCTTATTCTCCTTATTTCCGAGTGGTGCCTGGCCTTAAATTTCTACTGCCATCTAATTAAGGTAAGCCATTCAAGTCTTCGTATAGTACTGTGCTGGCTTAGACTGGTATATGAATTATTGGCCCTTAATTTCAAAATAATTTATCCTTGAAAAGTGTTTGAAAAATCCTTGAAATGTATCATTACAAAAGAGTGGCAAGCCTGAGTGGGGAGGGAGCATCAATAGCATTCCCCTCACAGGGAACCATGAAACAGAGTCCACAGGTCGACTCTCAGGTGGCGGTGGGGTACGAACAGCGGCGGCGGGAGCAGAGCAGCACAGTGTGGCAGGGTAAAGAGCAGTAGAGAATGAGCGAGTGAGTTTAAATAGACCGCTGATTTTGTAATGGCAACACCTCAGCTCAGCTGACACGTCAGCTGACTGAGCTGTAGCACCACTCGAGTATGTCTGCCTGAAAAAGCTTTGGAGGCTCAGCTTTATATATTTGCTCACATTCACTCATGCATGCAGGTGTACACACAAACGCGGACTGTAATCTTCTATCGTCTACTAAGACTTGCAAACTACTCCCTTACAGCCAGATATGTATATATAAGCCAGTATATGTGAACATGTGAGTGAAGGCTGGTGTCCAGAGAGACCGTAGTTTTACACGAGGCAAGGGCATGCCACTGGGCAGTGTACGATAGATGATTGGCAGGTGCTCTCCTTCCTGGTGGAAACATGCTGCACCTGATTGGACGAACGCTTCACTCATTGGACTGTGCTCCTGGATTTCACAAAGGACCAAGCTGCCATTGCTCGTTGGGAAACTTTCTGTTATATTACAGAAATAGTTCATCAGCGAAATGTGTTTCTGAAAATATTTTATAAGCCATAAATAATCCATACAGTTGCTGAATCTGTCTTTATTTTAGATCGACTACGACTAGTTTAAAAGTTTGGCCGGAGTGTCCAGAGGCGGCGAGTCGCATCGTGATGCCTGTGATTTGCATAAAGTAGAATCAAAAACGACTTTATCCATCCAACGCAACGCCTCGTCTCTCGAAACGCACCGCACCGCTACCAGAATGCATTGCGCGGCGTTCTACATAGACAATGAATCTGAAGCGTCGAAACGACGGTTCTGGTGGACACCGGCCTTGAGAAGGAAAGCAACAGAGAGACCGTGTGTGTGTGTGTGTGTGTGTGTGTGTGTGTGTGTGTGTGTGTGTGTGTGTGTGTGTGTGTGTGTGTGTGTGTGTGTGTGTGTGAGATCTATGTACCAACCTCCCTCATGGCCAGCTTACCCAGTTAGTTTGTATGTTTGCATATTTTATGTCCTTTAAACACATGCTGCCTCACACACCCCTGAGATCAATAGCTACCAACTAGGGGTCTGGACCCCTGGTTGACAGTCACTGGTGTAGGACCTGGACTGATGCCAGGACTAAGAAGCAACATATCCCAGTCTGTACTTCTTCTCGTACTTCGACATCACAACATCACAAGGTGTACCGGGCAATGCACAGAGCAGACCAGAGCCTTGTAATAATTGTATTATTGTATTTTTGTGAAAGGGAAAAGATGAGCGATATGCTTACTGTTGCAGATTTTATGATGTTTGGGGGGGAAACAGCTGTGGCTGAGGTCTTTGTGTATCCACCATGTTTGGTAATGCCATCTGATGTTGCTAACCTGGTATTTCTTCTCCCAGAGGTAGTTCAGGGTGATGTCCTCTACGCAAATGATGCGACACAGCTTACTGCCGAATATGTCCATGAGCATGTTGATGAGGTAAGTGTGGTGCACTGGCCCCATAGCGTAGTGGTGGTTGAAGTCCAGGAACACCACCTCAATGAATGAATGAATGAATCCATCAGTTTGTCGGTCAGTCAACAATTCATTTTGACACTTGTTTATTTATTTATTTTTACAAAAATGCACTTTCAAACTCTTCACAGTGCCAGAGCATATTATAAAAAGAGCTTTCAATACCTCTTTCCTGTGCATATCCAGGAAGGAGTTGATCTGTGAAAGACCATCCTTCACCTTAGGGGGAGAGAGAGGGGGGTGTCAAAAGAATTGGTACACCAGAAAACAGACAACCATGGAAAACAATACAAATATCCCATATATGACCTTACAGTACACACTACCGAAACACCATGGATAAGAATACAATTACAAGACATTGTAATTGTATTCACAATCACATATTTTAGACCGATGTTGGGGTGACAGACCTAAGTCAGAACGACCCATGTTAGAAGAGGGATACTTTCAGCAACATTTGATTTCCATTCAAGGCCATTTCCATCCCACTACCCACATAGACAGTGACAGCTTGGATACCACAAGCCAAGCAGCAGAGTACTTATCCTGTAAGTTCTACTGTTCAGGCTGCTTTGTCTGATCTAAGAAATTAATGACATCTCAACAAGCTCAAAAATACAGAACTACACTCAAACGTAATTTAGCTTATGTCTTGTCTTTTTATTTCAACATTAATCTGTAAAGTATTTAAAGAACTCATCCTTCAAAAGGACAGCCTGTCAAGAGGAAATTTAGCTCTGTGGGAGGTAAAAAGGGTTTAGACAAAAACATTCAATAAGGAATAAAAAGAGACTGTGACACAGAATAAACTGCAAAAAAATAGCAGCAGGTTTCAAAAGCCAATAGCAAAGGACAGGGACACAGAGAACAGGAGGCACAAATATACGGGTGTAAAAGGTCAATAATTTTTCTCGTCTTTCACCTTGTGTCCAAACAGGCCGTGGACGAAGTAGACCTCGTTTCCAGGCTCGCCGGGCTTGGAGGAGACCCGGAGGTCAAAGTAGCGAATGCCTGCATCCAACTGCTCCTTAAACGTCAGGTTCTGAGAAGTTTAGCCATAAAATAGAATTATCAGAACTGTCTGGAAAAGCAACACCATCCATGTTTTATTCAGACATGTGTCCTTAATGTTTAGGTTTTTTATGTAGGTCATTTTGTAAAGAACTTTGTGACACTTGTTTGTTGAAAGCACTTGACTTGACTATTACGTCAACTGGATTATTCCACAGTTAGCTGCAAATTGTTATTACAGTAATAGTTTATTATACTAATAGGCCATTATTACATTAACAGATGAGAGAGATATTGATCTGAATACCAATCTGATACCTGGAGAATTTGAATTAGTGCAGCAACGTGTGTTTTTTGGCCCAAGTGCTTCAAATGGGACACTATAATAACCCAGTCTGTAGCAAACCAAATCTGTAGCATTTTTGGACCAAACTCAGTATAACTTGACCTTTTGTCAAGACTGCAAAATTTGCAGACTTCTAAAATTTGGCTGGACCACGTAAAATTGACCCCAAACCGTCTGGCTCAACAGGTCATCAATAATTTGACGGCTGTACCTGGGTCATGGACCACTTCACCATGAACTTCTTTGCCATGTTTCTAAAGAAGGTGGCTAAGTACTTGACGAATGTCTTCTGGTCTGGACCCACAGGAGCCTTCACGTCCACCCAGAAGGTAAAAGAATCATGAGACCCTGGGAGAGAGAGGAATGAGGATAATGGTGGTGATGATCAGGGGATGTACAGTAAGAGTGGTAAAGAACAAGAATGTATTAAGAAGAGGAAGAGAGAAAGATGCTTAAAAACAGAAGGATTTGAGGGAATAAAGACAGGAGGGTAGATAGGATGGGAGAGGCTGTCAGTGAGAGAACTTCACTAGTTTAAGGATATTTTGGATGATAGTGAAAAGTAAAATATAGATGGGAGAGAGTGAGAGAAAGACAATCTAGGACACCCCTCCACCCGGGACAGTAACCCTGAGTTAAGGATAAAAGATGTAATCCCATCTGACCCAGAGCTCAGCAGAGACCAGAGGCAGGGTTCCTCCTCTAGATATACAGACAGACGTGAAGTTCTTCACTTCACCTATTTAAAAGCTTTAGCCTCGTATGTCAGTAGGTGGCCCTCCAACTTTGAATGAATTCAATCAGCCCCCCTGAGATATGATTATCACCACACTGTGCCAGCAGTCGCATTGAGAAGAAACATTTGGATCAAAGGGGTTTGAATCCCTGGACCAAATAAGATGCCTGTCCCTTCCTGGACAAGTAACACTGAGGTACCTTGGACATCAATTGTAGCCTACTTTCAGAAAAGCATTCATTTATGTTTTTCCACAACAAACAAATTTACAACAATTTGATATCACGTACCATGACTTACACTATCAATTTACTTAATTAAGATTTATGTTGGCCTGTAAAGGTGAGTAAACTAATTTGCAAATAAAAAGGTGGGCCGACTATAGCACTTTCATGAGGGAAATGATCGATGGAGGAGAGGAGACACAGGAGAAAAAGCTCACCTGGTACTGCAAGGTATTTGAGGGGCATGGCGGTGAGTTTGGGAGAGAGCGAGCCCATCCAGTCGGCATTAGAGCTGCCGATGCCCAGAGGCCGTGTCTTCATGTCTGGTTGTAGGAAAAAAGCCCCCTCAGCAGAAACTCTCAATGATGAGAATTAGAAATCCGGTCTTGGATGCAAGTGTAAATAATCCCCTTGCGCTCCCAAATGGGTAGAACTACCGGAGATCATCTTGGGATGTGCAATTGCAGAGCATCCACCACTTGCGCGGTAAAACAGCCCCTCACTGGCACTGTTTCCCCGTGTGGCTGTATGGCATGGTGTGATCCAGCAGTGTGGTTTCTCAACTAGCTACCGACTACCAGCCTGGCAGTGGCTAATTACCTAATCCTCTTAGACTGAAATTACACTCACCATGTCCACTATGAACGTAGACCACACACACACACATACACACTCATTTAGGCCAGATGGGAGAATGACAGATGGGAAAGACTTCCTGACTAGGTTGGAATCTACTGAGGACCAGGGTAAGCCACCCATTATGACATGGCTCAGTTGAAGGCAGGTATAGTGGGACACTTTTTGGTAAATGCTCTAGGAAACCATGAAAAGCTGTTTACTCACTCAAGTGATGTTTCTGTAAATTATATAACATTTATGTGGTGAAATTGTGTTATAATTTATGATTGTTTAAAAACTACAGCCCCCCCTCTGTTTTTCAGGAAGGAGTCAGAGCGAGTGGGACAGTCATTTATAGTTAGTAAAACCGGCTTCATACTATTCATAATGAATTTAAAAACTTTTATTCAACAATCAACCATATATATATATTAAAGACAATACAATAAAAAATATAAAATGCATTAAAATGATTTATTATGAGATTTAAAATGAGTTATTATGAATCACCATTTGATTTAAATCATTTCAACAAAGAGGGTATAAAGTGAGTGTGAGTGTGAGTGTGTGTGTGTGTGTGTGTGTGTGTGTGTCCCAGGGGACAATAAGCTTGACAAAATAAACTAGCTTCTGCCCCTCAGACCACAGTAGCATATCCGGCCGGAGGCTAGTGCTAACTACAGTATTTCTACCGGCACAGTTAACTGCAGTCTCCACCCACTCCTTACTGTCCTGGCTCGCGCCTGCGTGTG
Source organism: Diretmoides pauciradiatus (assembly GCA_900660315.1). Lineage (NCBI taxonomy): Eukaryota > Metazoa > Chordata > Actinopteri > Trachichthyiformes > Diretmidae > Diretmoides > Diretmoides pauciradiatus. Next base: position 8,360 of record CABFOS010040027.1, read on the forward strand.
CTCCCTTTCTCTCCCTCATGTACAAATCCAATCTGTTTAACTTCCTTATGGTCCTTACACACCGGATCGCATCGCAGAGTCGCATCGCGGAGCGATTCTCCTGAGGTTTTGCACAGTGAATAAACTCATCAACCAATCACCCTCTGTTTAAATAAGTAGCCTATTGATCATATTTTAGTATGAAGCCTCATTTTTTATCTGATTTACTCACGTTTGCCCTGTTAAACTTCTGTAATACAAATGCAACACTTCCCATATCCCTTTTAAACTAAAACCACATACGCAACAACAGCCAGACTGAGTAAAGGACGACAAAGCAAAGTGGATCTCCAACAAGCGAGCGCCGTTATCCTGTGCAACTTTCAAGAAGGATGATATAGTGTGTGTGTGGGGGGGGGACACAAGAAATGGGTTTTTTGGTGTCAAGATGGGTCGGGTGGGTAGCAAACATCGCCGCAGACCGAGCCGATCCCCGGCAGGGCGATGCGAGGACAGTCCGTCCTGGTTGACAGTTGCGGTGGGCCCCACCCGGAGAGAGGAGCAGCGGACATTCAGTCCACGGCTCCGGGAAGCGAGGTCCGGGCAAGGACTCCAGCTAAAGCCCTATTCACATGGAACTAGCATTACCTGGGGACCACCTGTGATTCACATGGAACTAGCATTACCTGGGGACCACCTGTGATTTAGAAATTACCCCCACCCCAACCCCCCACATCTGTGTGTCAAGTAAAGTCTGTAATTGGATGAAGTTGAATCCATGTTTTTTCATCCTGAAACTGACAAATCTTTTGTTTAAAAAAAAGTTTCGCAAAGTCTCAAATTCGCAACGCGTCCGGTGTGTACGGACCTTTACTAATAGCTAAAGAATTGACTTCTACCCAGTTTTCCTCAACTACAGCTGCCAAAATTTCAACACCTGATTGTAACGCCAGGTGTATCGCCCTGGGGAAAGACTACGTTTTGAAATGTTATATTCAGCATCTAAAGCCTCTGTCCACAATAATAATATCACCTCCAGCTACTTCCCTCTTCAAAGAGGGACAAGGAAAGGTTGCTGTTTATCCCCTTTTTTATTTGATTTGGCCATCGAGCTTCTTGCAATAGCGTGTCACTCTAAGGCTAAGCAGATGATTTGCTCCTTTATATTTCGAACCCAGAAAATTCCATACCATACTTACTAGATGTATTCAGAGTTTTGGAAATTCTCAGGTTATAAATTAAATTTTGCGAAAAGCCTACTTTTCCCTATTAAAGGCAGGGTAGGGAATCTTGTTCAGAGACACTTTTTGTTATATTTGTTGAAATTTTTTGGACATCCCGATAGCGATCAATAATACAAGATATCTGACACTAAAATGAAAAAAATCCGATGTATCTAGTGAGTGCACAGGACCGGAAAACCTATGTCCAATCATTTCATTCGGACTATCTGTCTACGTACCATGATGAAATGATTGGACGAAGTACCTGTCTGTCTACCTACCTACCTACTGTAATAGTAGTGTGCGTTTGTGTTTTGGGGGAGGGGCTTTGGAGGGAGGGCTGAAGGGACGGGTAGCATTATTTTCAAACTTACCTACCCTAGATATGACCAGTTTCCATTCACAGTAGAGCTGGAATGCTTTACATATCTGGGGATATGTGTAACATGTACATTCGCAGCACTCTTTAGGCTACTCATAACTTTACTTCATTGCTAGACCGCATCAAGATAGACTCAGCATGGTAGTAGAATCTCTTTAGCAGGGCACACTAACTGTTGAGATGACCGTGCTGCCATGATTCCTCTACTTGTTCCAGATGATCCCCATTTTTCTACCAAAGTCATTTTTGGACAAGTGTATCACTTCGTTCTTTTGGAATAAATCTAACCCACGTATGTGAAAGGTAAAAACCAGGAGGAGGACTAGGTCTACCCAATTTCATGCTGGGCACCAAATATATCTAAATTCCCTTATTGGATTACCACGTTTTCCGACCAAGAAGGCCCGACTTGGTCGCTCATGGAGCTGCAGGCTAGTCTCCCGACCTCTCTTATATCGCTCCTGACCTCTCCGTTACCTCTAAATCTGGGTACCTACATTGCAAATCCCAATGGAAAAAAATTCCCTTAGAATCTGGAAGAAATTCAGAAGACACTTCAATCTTAAGCGAATGTAACCGGGGTGTAATTCCCACGATGAGATGGCGCGCTGGCTACTTGGCCAAGGAGATGTCCCTTTGGCTGACTGGTTTGCGTGTCCGTCTGTGGTCTGGGTGACCCGGGTTCGATTCCCATCATGGAGGGGCCTCCGCTTCGCTACACAAGCAAGCACTTTTTCTCCAATAACATTTAACCACATTTTCTAACCATCACAAAAGGACTCAGCGTTTAAGTTGTGGCAAAGAAATGGTCTTATATTTTTCTCTGACTTATTTATTGATAACAATTTTACTATATATGTAACAACAATAATATCCCCAGGTCACACTTTTTTAGATACTTTAGGTACTAGTACTCTGCATACTTGCAGAGTTTTGCTATAAAGCATTTCCCATCCTTCCCTTGTACTCCCCCAGTTGATCCGGTATATTACATCTTAGATCTTAACCTGTATGAGAAGGGCCTAATCTCCAGGGTATATACCAGGATTCAGCACATTAAGCCCCTTACATGGGCTGATAACAAAGCAGTTTGGGAAGATGACATTGGGGTAGAACTACCGGATCAGATATGGGAAGACAGCATAGTGCGCATTCATACCTCATCCCTCTGAATAAGACATGGACTAATACAGTTCAAAGTCCTGCACCGACTGCAATTTGTTCAAATGCTAGATTAGCTAAAATACAGTAAATCCTAATTGTCCCAGATGCCACTAAAGGCACTGTGGGCCGCATGTTTTAGGCTTGTCAGGCATTGAACAATTTCTGGAACCCCATTTTTGAATCCCTCTCATATGTGTGTGGAAGAACGCTTGACCCCAATCCTATCACTGCCATTTTTGGTCCAGTCAGAGGAGAATTTAGCTGTCCAACAGGAAAAAGGTCATTGCATTTGCATCTCTCCTGGCCCGCCCTCTCATTCTTCTCAACTGGAAATCAACAAACCCCCCTTCATCTAGCCAGTGGGTCAGAGAGAAGATAATTTATCTCTTTTTATACTACCTGGTCCCCTTTTATTAGATACGTAGAAACTTTATCCTTTGCATGAATTAAACCCTATCTTGCACTAGTAAACTAATCTACCTTTTTTTCTTCTTCTCTCCTTTCTGTATGTCTTTTTATTTCTAGTCTATTTAGATATTATTTTTAGGTTTATTGTTTGGTAAATTTATTTGTATGTATGTACAGTATGTTGACCTTGGAAGGGATGGGGGTGGGATTTGGGGATGGGGGGTTTAGAATGTAACTTTGAACTTATGTCTCTGAATGGAAAAATTAAAATAAAGTTTATAATAAGAAAAATTAAAATGGGGAGATGGCAGCACATCATAAGTAGTCCTGCTTGCCTCCATGCTCAACAACTCTCTCCACTTTAAACTTCTCTTCTCCACGCTCTCCCAATTCACCCACTGTCCTTGTTTTGCCTGCACCACTGCCTTAGTACATCTTACTACCTCCTCCTGGCGATGCACTTCTTCA
>CABFOS010040030.1:0-10829 GCA_900660315.1 Diretmoides pauciradiatus
AAACATCACGTCAATTAAAACAAAGAATAAGTGAACATAAGAGCTCCATCAGGAGAAATGACAGAGATTACCCCATAGCAGTACACTTCAATGACTTAAAACATGACATCACATCATTCAGGTTCCAGGGCATTGAAAAAGTGACTCTGCCTGAGAGAGGAGGCAACATTGATGCCATTCTAAATAGAAGGGAACTATACTGGATTTACAGTTTACAAACTTATCTCCTAAAGGATTAAATGATGAGATCCCATGGCATGTGATGCTTTAGTATGAGGACATATATCAGCTTCATAAAGCATTCAAGAGAAGGTGGTATACTTTTGAATGATTTATGAAAGCTGATAAGCCGATGTCCTCATTCATTTGTTGTGCTACCCTTGTAAATATTGTTGTAAATAGAGCATATTTGTACTATTGATGTAGACATGATTATGTGCATATATGTAATGGTGTTGCACTGCATCCAACTCTCTTCTTGTGTCTGTGTAAAGTGATGGAGGTATATGGTCAATTATTGAGAGACACTCCCACAAGAGACTGATTGTCCTACACCTGTGAACACATGGAGGGGAGGTGGTGTAAAGGGTGGAGTTTTCTCTATTTAATCTCACTGTGAAGAAATGCTGTAAACATTTGACAAAGGTCCAGGGGGTCCGATCTGTTGTGTTTATTAAATTGTGTGTTGCTGAGCAAGAGCAGTGTGCTGGATCTTCTTCCAAAAGACTTTAATTGCATTTTCCCATGCACCTGCATAGAGACATTATTGGATGTGCGAATATCTCCTTGAATAACACTTCCTTACCTACCAGGGTGTCCATACAGACACAATTGGCCGTGTCTGCAGGTGGGAAGCCAGATAAGGGGATGTGTTCTGGGCACTGCACCTGGTCAGTCGGGGCGTCTGTTCGGCAGGGAGGGGATCTGGGGGAGATAGCGTGAACCTCCACGTGCGTTATGCTCTCCCGGTGAAACTCCTTGTCGTCGGGTGAAAAGAAGCGGTGGCTGACTCCACATGTGTCGGAGGAGGTCTACACCCTCCCCAGGCCGGCAGAGGGGTGGAGCAGCGACCGGGACTGCTTAGGCAGGGGGCATTGGCAAATGACTAAATTGGGGAGAAAATGGGGGGAAACGGGGGAGAGCTGAGCACTCCTCAGACAGCTCATCTGTGGAGGAGTCCAGAGTCTCCTCGATATACATCAATCAGTCATTCATTTTTCGTCATTTGAATAATCTTCCAAACGAATGAGCGTCGTGTGGTGAGCATCGCCAATCTACGATGAGATCGTTCGTCGGACCAACCCCACTGTCAATCTTTACATCAATGCAACCTAGGGTGACAGATGAGAATGGGTGAAATTCGGAACAGGGGATTTGGGGGCCGGTGGTCACGTGACCGCGAGGGGCATGGCCTCCAGTACAATACATTCAGTGTCAACGAACAGTAAGACACGTGAAAGTCAACTGTCATTACACAATGACTGTGTTGTATGTAACAGTGTGTAAATCAGTATCCGTTACATAAGATTCACTTTATTTTATTAATTTCATCAGTGCCCGACACTTATGTCAGTTCACTACTCCTTGGCTGCCTGCAGCTACACTTCCCCTGTCCTCACGACTGCAACTTCCTCACGACTGCTACTTCCTCACGACTGCAACGTCATCACGACTGCTACTTCCTCACGACTGAAACGTCCTCACGACTGCTACTTCCTCACGACTGCAATGACAGCTTTGATCGCATATGCTATTAAAAATTATGTGCAAAGAGAAATATGTATCTACCCGACCCATTATGAGAGCCTAATCCGCACCGCCTGTCTGTTAATCAACCACCTGACCTAGAAAATTGCTGCACAGAAAATGCATTATGAATATGACAGCTTAGGTACAAGGCAAAAAAATTAGAGAGAGAACAACATTGTCTCTTACCGTTACCATCTGGTTTCACAGCAGAGAAACAGCCAAATAAATGTCAGGAACAAACTTACTGAAGGCAACAGGTGAAGATCAGCTCCAACAAATAAAAGTTTTGCAAGTTTCATTCACCACAAACATAACAAAGACACGAATATCTCCTATTTTGGCTCAGATTCCTTTATTTAGCCAATGTGTAAAACACAGAGGAATTTGTTGCGGCAATACATGTGTGTGTTTGATACTTTTTTCACAAATAACATAAATAACAACACCAACACAAAACAACACCGTGCAAAACGTTTTCAGCGAAGTTACCTGAAGTGAATCGGTGCTTCTTCTGCAGACTACATTCCCAACTGAGAAAGTTGGTAGCACTGGTGCTACCAAAAGTTAATCTGGAGCCCTGTATAGTGTTTCTATGATATTACTGTCCCTCTGTCCCAGCAGGTCAGCTGCAGAGCACCAGAGAGAGAGAGACAGAGAGAGAGAGAGATAGACTTAGACTTAAATTAAGTTGTACGGTATAGGACATTATTTTATTTGTTTTGTTTGTAATGTCTAGGTATAATCTTCGATATGTATTGAATTCGAAGCTATGTGTTGTTGTTTTTTTAGAACGAATAATCGAACGTCTTTTTTTTGACAGCCCTAGCGGTTACTGTAGATCTATGATATCTGGGGAGAAATGTTTCGGTGGGTGGGGCTCCGTTTGAAAGGCCTTTTAGGTGCTGAGATGTGTATTTTTTTTTTTTGCTCTCTGCTTGGCATGTGTCGGCAAGCAGCACACCAGAGGCTGGAGCTCAGTCTTTGGCTGATCCTCATTTATAGTAATAAGGAAGCTCTGTGTTTGCGTAAGGACATTCTTTGGTGATTAGCTACTCTAATTCCAGAACTTCAACCTCAGCCCAGATCACAGTCACTTCCACTGTGGGCTCTCTGTCTCATGCCCCTGTAATTCACAATGCTAGTATGCTGAGTGGCATTACAGAAAAGATTTTGAAATGCAGTGTTTTTTAAGTCCACATACACAGGCCTATCCATGTGACCTGACAAGCTGGTGTTCTCACCGTTACATTACCGGTCAAAAGTTTTAGAACACCCCGTTTTCCAGTTTTTATTCAAATTTAAGCAATTCAAGCCCAGTGAATAACCTTAAATTATACGAAGGTAAGCGGTAAACTTCTAGAGGTTAAAACCAGCATGAATTTGCAATAGCTGCGACCAGCAGGTAAAAATCTTACACCTCTTCTAAAGTGTTTTTTTATTGTGTTGCACAATAATGTTCCCTTTGCACAAATGTAAAAAGTTGAAGTAGTTTAATATTTTTGAGTAAGTTAAAGTGTATTGTGATGCAAAATACTGTGCACTTGTTTTGAATATAAAAGTCTTTCTATACTGTAGTGTTGTCCCAATACCAAAATGATGACTTTGATGCGATACCTGCCTAAATATCCCGATACCGATACTGAAACGATACCGCGGCAAAATACTAAAACATCAGGAAAAGTAATGGAATAATAGATGACAGAACATGGAACTTTTTTTAAATTATTTTTTTATTAATTAAAACAAAAAGAAGAAAGTATTTCAATATTGTCAATGCACGGCAGTGGAGCATGTGAAAAGAAGGCATAAATCAGGAGTGAGTTATAGCTGGAAGGGAAGGCAGCCTCAACTGGTTGCTGATTCTTCTGGCATCTCTTTGTGTGCGTGTGTGTAATATTTCAGTTTTCAGTTTGATAGCCTATATAGATTGTAAACTACTTTGAGAGGGCCAGTTCTCATTAACTGTCATTTTTAAATCTAATTTGACTAAATATAAAACTAGAAAATGCGCCCAGTAGAGCACAGACCTCCCCCAAGGAGGTGTATTGAGCCATGTGTGTTCAGTCTACTTTAGTGCAGGCTAATAATCCTGGGTTTGAACTGGGAATCCATTTGGAAGTAATGGCCTTTTTGCAATAGGCCACTCCCACTGCCATGTCCCCTTTTAGCCAATTGGCATGAACACAAACACATATATTCACACACACACCATGTCAAATTTCAGCCTCCTAGGGCGAAAACTGGACGCTAGGGGTGTAACGGTACACGTATCCGTACCGTACTGTTCGGTTCAGTACGTGTTGTGATCCGAATGACTATAGTCTAGTTTTAACCACGCACGTTACGTGCATAACTTTTTTTGTGTGCGGAACTAAAATTCAAAACTGTTTCCCCCCGGAGTCGCATCTTGGAACTGTAACTGAAGTAGCCTAGCACATGTGGTGCAGCCTCGTTAATTTGGCGAATGCAAACGACAAGCCAGAGCTTGAGGACCCGCCCGTATCCTTCAGGTTAGGGTTGGTCCCATTAACGATGCCATCGACACCCCATCGGTGATGCCGACTCCCCCCACTCCTCCAAACCGGACCGCTAATACGGGATTTTCCACCTGGTGATCTTGTTACTGAAACTGCAATAAAAGCTTCGCAAGTAAAAACCCAAAAAGAGTAATAAGTATTTTAAGGAGTGTCAGCCAGAGAGCGCAGAAATGAAGGAAACATTAAATCAGAACAAACGCAAACTTTATTGGCAACAACTCGGCATTTCAAAGAGTTAGATTAACTAACACAATGTAACAGTCAAAATTACTGACGCACATTACTGAGTTATTATGGATATATGGAGCATTATTTTCAATTTTGTTTGTGACATCAGCCCATATAGTGCACCGCACCACGCTGTTTTGTTCGGAGGATTATTGAAACGATGGAGAATGAATGACTGACTGATATGTATATCAAGGAGAGCGGAGCTTTTACTTTGAAACGTAACACGGAAGCGGGGATGTTGGGGGGCTGTCAAAACCGGCCCCAGACTACCTCTGTCTAGAATACCTAGACCTAAGTATGTTTCTTGGAAACTCAACTAAAGACTGAGGACCCCCAGGTTTTGTTGCTAAAACTGTGTGGAAACAATTAGTTTAAAGAACCCCTGCATTGCACAGGTTCCCAAAAGGCCCTTCATATTGGGGCGGTGACATGTAGAAGTTGTGTGTGCTTGTAAACACTGTCGTACCAGCAACATGTGCATTGTACTATAGGATGGCTCAGCCGCAGTTACTGAAGAAAACTCCTTCAAAGTTTGTTGATGATTGTCACGTTTGCAGCGAAACATATTCATTGAAAAAAATCATTGATTGTTAGTGGCCGTTCTCAATGCCGTTCTAGTAACTAACTTTTAGCATTTAGAAGTCCCCCGACGATTGGTAGGTGGCGAGATCTCTTATCATCTGGTATCATGAGACTATTGTTAAGTTGGCAAAATAAATCAGTGTCTGACACCAACTGTCAAACATGGAGGAGGAAGTGTGATGGTCTGGAGCTCTTTTGCTGGATCCAGACTCGACTTGCACAGACTGACTGGCACCCTGACCCAAAACATACCTCCCGACTATGTCAGAACCACCTTTGAGGAAAAGAACAAGACTGTAGGCTTCAAATCATGGAATGGCCAGTACATTCTCCAGATTTAAACCCCATAGAGCTGGTTTGTGATGAACTGAACAGAAGGGTGAAAGCAAAGCAACCTACAAGTGCAACACGTGTGTGGGAATTTCTGCAACAGTGTTGGGAAGAACTTCCCAAACAATATCTGATTTCCATTGTAGAAAGAATGCCACAAGTGTGTTCGACAGTTATATCTGCAAAAAGTGGCTACTTTGATGAGTCATTACATTTTGTTAAACAAAATGATTCTATGATATCTTTTTGATCTCCAATTGTTTATTTGTTCTATGCTTTAATTTCAGACTGCTTTGAAACATTAAACTGCCTAAATTTTCATTAAAAAAACAGAAGAATAGAGGTGTTCTAAAACTTTTGACTGGTATTGTAAATCTCCACTCATGGAAATGGAATTTCGCTGTCTTGTTACTTGAGTGATCTAGTCTGGCTGGGGGGGACACAGTTGGTGATTAACATATTAACATCCCCATGTATTTTACTATGTTTGAAATGCCCCGGGGAAACATCTGCACAAGCTGTGTTTGGTCACGGTTTAATTTTACGCTTGTACAATCACTACGGCATGTGACCTTTGCAAGCATTGAAAAGAGTGAAGGCGGGTGTAAGCAAACTTGTTTTTCCACGGAACAGTCACCGTACTTGCCGGGAGGGGGGGTTGGCCATAGAGCTGGAGGCCCTCTGTCAGAGGCATGTACTTATATGTGTTTGTATGCACCTCCAGCCCTTCTGGGTGGAGCTGTTTCAACCCAGAAGGTCTAAGCAAGCAGCCCGTGTCTTAGTGTGGAAAAGGATCAGTGTTTACATGCTCTACACGGCAAGCACGCCCTGAGTAGCCCCTCCCCTCCTCCTCCCCAAAGCAAAGCCAGCCCTCTGAGAGAGAAACCCGAGCTCCTTCACCCTCTGTCCAATCAGATCTGGAGCTCTAAGGGAGTGTTTCCATCTCATTTTTTGATCATGCAGAAATTTTTTTAGGTTCTTTATATAAGGCCTGAAAGTCAGTGTAACAGGAGCTAGGGATGGGTACCGAAACCCGGTATTCAATGGGCTAAATTATTAAAAACCGTAGTATCGATAAGCTCTGATGTTATCGGTTCTGCTCTCGGTACTGGAGAAATTAAGGAAATAGATGTCCTATTTATTATTACTACATAAACATTATCTTGCACATTTTACCTCAGCAACTCCGTTTATAATTTGCAATTAGATTAAGACATTCTTCCATGATGCATTTTCGCTATTCCCAATCCAGAAGGGAGCTCTCTGTCTCGGAGCCTGTGTGCGAGGGGCGGGGGCAGCTCTCTCTCACATGCTGCAGCACACACACACACACACACACACACACACACACACACTGCTCTTACTGACAATGGCGAGAGAACTAAACATTCACTTCACTTGATGCTGACAATGCTTGTTGCCACAAGTGCAACAAGTCTTTTGCATGTAAGGGTGGAAACACAAGCGTCTATTGAAACATCTAGCGAAAGTGCATCACATACTGTACAGGCGGAGAAATGGACAGTTTTCGACTGCCTAGCTCGTAGTTCATCGTAGTTCATCTCGTTGCTCCATCTACGTCAGGTATGTTATGTATGCTAGCAGCCTAGAGCCCACACACAGAGTTAACTTTATATGAACATGGGTTAATAATTAAAAGTAACCATTAGCCAGCTGATTGTTTATCTATGGGTGCGTTCATAAATTCAATCTGAAATGGTCAGGGCATCATCTGAACTGTCGTTCAGAAATTCAGTGTCAGTTTCAGAGTAGTAGTATCGTTAAAATCTTAATGATACAATCCCTATTAGGAGCACTGTGGCATATTTCTGTCCTGTTGAACTGTGCTCTGATCTGGTACTGTATTGTTGAGGCTCTTTATTGTGTTGGCAAGATCATTTTGAATTCAGAGAGAGGTGTAGATTTATTGCATGGGTCACTTTTTGTAGAATTGGCCAGTGGCGTTCCCCTTTGAAATAAACTTATTGCTTTACTTTGTTTGGTTGTATAAAATCAACAGTAGTTTTAAGACTTGAGTTTAGAACAATGCCTTGGCAGTTCAAATTGATTTTGCATGTCCAAGTAGAAGAGGCACTAACACTGTTAAACATTTAAATAGTAGACCGTGCCAAATATTTTATCTTAGAATGAAGTATATGGTGTCATTTAGTTTTTGTTGATACAGGGTCATAAATGTATCCAGGGAATGTTTGCTCAGCAAGCATTCCCATTTACAGCACCCTTTGACATTCATACACTTTCACAAACTCAGACATGGGAGATACCAATACCTTTTGGGGGTTAACTGCCTTGCTCAATTTGGGGTAGGGAGAGCATTACTTGTTCATTTGCCCTGGTCAGTTTTGCTTGCCAGTCCAGGGCTGGAACCAGTGACCTTCCGCTCTTTTTTTAATGCCGAGTTCAGACTACACAATTGTAGCCCTGATTTTCCACTCACAGGCAGTTTATGGAGCTTGCCGACAAAAGCGTCAAATTAGAAGCAGATCACTATGCGCGATCCAAGAGGGTCGTGTCACAGACGCCCGAGAGATATCTAGCAGGCTAAATATCTGGACCAGTCGGGCAGTACAAAAACCTGTACTCTGAAAAGTGTTGTGACTGGCAATGAGAGCAGCAACAAGCTACAGCCATTCAGAGCGCAAGACACACAGTGAGGGGAAACCAGGGGAGGTCTAACCAAGGGGAGTCCCCCAAACCATTCTTTCCATTTTTTTCTTTTTCTTCCTTGTTTTTTTTGCTGCAAATCGTGCACCAACTTAAGATTTCATGTAGTGTGAAAACCACGACTTCAATATATCTGATTACAAGACAGAAAATTGTGTTATGTGAACTTTGAAAGTCTGCCTGCTAAGCCCCTGACATCTTGCATTATGTCCTCACATCTGACAAATATCTCCTCTATGTGAAGCACTTTTACTGCTGTGGCCCAAAACAGTAGTCATGATAGTGACCTGCATGTGATACATCTATGATTGAAGCCTAGGTCGACAGCTAGTTTCAACGAGTGGTTACACACCACATAACTAATCAAACGTGTGGCTAATCGCTCACTGACGAGTGGAACTGGCTCATGGTTTTATTGCACCGCTGTGACGTTCAGAGATTTATGATGACTCTGTCCCAGCGCTAGCATACAGATTGCACCTCAGTGACTGGAGTGAAGCTCCATTCTTAGATCTGTTGCTTAGTCGGCCTCTACTGGCTTTCAGATCTATGTCTCTCTTATTCTTCTTTCTTTCACTACTCGCTCTCTGGCTCCCAGCCAAGTAGTGTAAACCTGTAGAGAGAGGGGGTTTGCATGCAGGTCCTTTGGACTGTAGATGAAACAGGCCCTTTTGAATAGCACATGTTGGCAGCCCTCCATAATTCAGCCTTCCCATGTGCAGTGAGGAATGTGTTTTTCTTTTTTTCACCCCTTCCTGTCCAATGGAAATCCTTCTCAAGCTCCAGACTGATGTAGTCAGCAAGCTACACACAGCTTTCAGAACAGTTAGCACACAGCAGTCAGTTTTTTCCTGGGTTTGTTACATTGCCTCTGTTTAGACTGTGACCTTTTGAGCCTGTGTACAGAATGATTGGGCCCTTTTGCCATACAATAACATTGTTTTTGTTCATTGGCAATTTCCGTCAGAGGTGTAACAGAAATTTAGTTTCCCATAGGACAGTTTTTACTGATGCACAACTTCCTGTTCTCTCACATACTAACAGCAAAACAGCACAGTCATATCAGTGTTTCCCTTAGATCAGAACTTAATTTGTGGCGGTAGGCATCACAAGGGCAGGGAGGGGTGGGGGAAATGATTGATTCTGTCATGGTTTAAACATTTGATTTAAATGCATTCCCTTTCCATTCTAATAATAATGGATATTGTTGTCGCTACTTCTGAAATTAATTAATTTCAACTGGTGGGGTTTAGGGCTTTTCCTGATGGGGTCGTCTTCCTCCTCTCGAGGTTTTTTCTTGTAAAATACCTTTCAATGCTCACCTGAGAGAACAAACCTATTACACGCATTACGTGACTTGTTGAATATATAGCAGCTGGTGTAATGTCACTTTGCGGACGGTATCATCCCAAGTTGTGAACAATTATCTTCCCCTGTCGAGTCAGTATCAGTTTTTGTCAGACAGATTTTTTTGAGGTCTGACTGCCCATGTCCGTCAAGCACAGTGGTTGTTAATCCTGGTCCTTGGGGCCCATGGCCTTGCTGGTTTTCATTCCAGCTGCATCATCAGGGACCTGGCACACCCGGTGAATGCAATTAACTACCTGGTAGGGAGGAAAGCCAACAGGACCCTTAGGACCAGAATTGAGAACCACTGCTCTAGCGGGTCATACTGTATGTCTGTCTCACACGAGGGGATGAGGAAAAAAGGGGTGTGGTGCGTTATGTTTACAAGCAACAGCTGAGTGAACGCCGGCGAGATTACTCTCCGATGTGACAGAGAACATAATGAGATGATCACGTTGTTAAATATATTATAGGCCTATTCAAAGTAGATATCGCAGTCTTTTGCGATGTGTATAGCGCGCAAGTTCATATCGCGATGATGACAATAAAATGATACATTGTGCAGCCCAAGTGTCAGTGCCGGTATTAATGTGGATTTGTAGTGTGCCACTATCCCTGTTTTGACCACAGTCATTCTGGCATGACCATGCCTTCCACTAGCAGTCAGTAGTCAGTGGCGTTGGGGCTTCTGTGTAACTAGACCCTTTTTTGTCCCAGTGGCCAACCTTTAGCAGATCAGTTCATTGATGAAACATTAATGAATCGGTCATATGAGAGGCATTGACACCTCTCCCTCGGTTTGCGGTTCACCGCCTTTTGAAAAGCAGTGATGTGATGTCATGTGTTTCCCTCCTGGCGGTCCTGTCACCCTGAACTGGGTCTTGATGAGATGATATAGAGAGAACGATATCATATAACATGCGGCGCACGCACGCACGCACACACACACACAACCTTCTTTTTTCTATTTGAAAAAGGACATCTACACTTCTACATTACAGTCATTTAGTAGATGCTTTTATCCAAAGCGACTTACAATAAGTGCATTCAACATAGGTAGTTAAGAGGATTACTAGTCACCAGAAATCATAAGTGCATCTCCTTTCTAAACAAGCATCTTAGAGCAGAACTAGTGCTAAAGTGAAAATGCAAAAACAAATACAATAACTGCTAAGAGGAAGGGTCAGGGTAGTGCTTCTTGAAGAGGTGGGTTTTCAGCCTGTGGCGAAAGATGGGCAGCGACTCTGCTGTCCTGACGTCAGTGCGGAGTTCATTCATGCCCGGTAGGCTGCAGTACCAGAGTCTTAAACTGGATGCAAGCTGCTACGGGGAGCCAGTGTAAAGAACAGAGGTCTGATGGTCACCTCT
>CABFOS010040039.1:19684-31649 GCA_900660315.1 Diretmoides pauciradiatus
GAAAGAGAGAGAAGGAGAAAGGGAGAGAGAGAGAGAGAGAGAGAGATAGAGAGAGAGAGAGAGAGAGAGAGAGAGAGAGAGAGAGTGTGTGTATGTGGCTTCCATTTTCCCTTTGTGACTATACACCCAGCCCCCCTATACGAGTTACCCTCAAGTTCATCTATCTATGGGCTGAGTGCCCAGAATATTTCTATTGCCAAGATGATCTTGAGGAGTCGGAGAATGAAGTGGAGCAGATGTGAGTAGGGCACTTGGGCAGCGTCCTCCCTTCTCCTCGTAAATACAGCGGCATTGTTGCACTGGCACTGCTCTTCCTTTGTTTTAGCACTGCTAAGTACTGGATAATGTCATTTCACACCATCTGCCCCCAGGCTTCATTAAAGATACATGAATGGGCTATCTTATGAGGAACAGGTGCTATTGTTTGTCCCTCAAGACCCGACACTAAGGATCTGACTCGGAATACTTGAAGAGGAGCATCTGTAGTGATCAGTCAGACAGACTTGGCTGCGGCCCCCGTCTCTGCCAGCACGCGCTCCAACAGAGGTTTCCGGGGGGAAGCTCAGCCGCCTTGCAACATGTATCATCAATTCAGATGACCTGATGAAGTCTGTAGCAGGCCAGCACGCAATCTGTTTCCCTCTCAAGGAGACATTGGTATTTGATGAATGGAACCAACCTTCAGTTTTGCTGCAGGTAGAATACTAAGGAGACCTTATTATGGAATAACTAATTAGTTCAGTTAAGCTTTGTGTCATTTGAGTGAGAAAGATTACTGGACATTTTAGTCTCATTTTGGTCATATCCATTTCAGTCCGTTTTTTGTCCTGCTGTGGGTCTCTCGTGTGGTGTGTTGAGTTAGTTGTCAGAATCCCTCTGTGGACAAGTGAGGGACTTGTGCTGTGCATGAGAGAGCTGTGGCTGGGAGGAAATCAAAGGAGAAGTTGGAAACGGTGCAGTTACAGTATGTTCTCTCTCTGAAGGCAAGGACAGAACAAAAGATAATTAAATAAAAACTGCTGCTTTATATCAAATCCAATAGTCTATTTTTGTATTGTAATGCTATTGTCCACAAAAAAATATAAAATACAATATATGATTATTGATTAATGTTTTAATCATAATTTGCTAAATTACCACAGAAAACAGAAAGTAAACAGAATATAAATCAATCAAGTGGTGAGAGGAAGCATTGACATTAGTTCAATGACTGTACAATGGTTTAGTCCTGGGGTCAGACTGCACTGGGCAAGTCAACTGATTGCCATTGAAAACACACGTACGCACGTACGCACGCACGTGCACGCGCGCGCGCACACACACACACACGCGCGCACACACATACAGTATTAATACTGTACTAAGTATTAACTTTGATTGTTTTGTAAGCCTTAACATGGTGAAATATAGATAGATGGTACTAAACACTATTTGTTTTTTATTTTTTGCACCATGACTATCAATGAAAGTTGGCAAGTTGGAAAATGTTGAAAAAATGTACAAACATTACAAATTTTAATCCCCTCTTTATTGAGTAGAAAATTGCACTTCAAATGATTCTATGTCCACATGCTTTCATTGAATGGTATAACGGGATTGTTCAAAGGCAAAATACATTCTCATGCTTATTTTTGAAAAAGCATTACTGTATGAGTCATACAGTAGGTATTTGCACTAAATAAATAAGTGGAAGTGGGTGGGCTCATTTGCATAGATATATAGTGTAAACATCCACACAAAAACGCACGGGAGGCAGCGGCTCCAAAACACTCGGAGCAAATGGAGATGTACAGGGCATTACAGCACTCACTAGGGTCCCTGTCAACACCCATGTTCCTCACTGTCTGTTACAGCCTCTACACAGGGCCCAGGAGGCCTGAAGCCCCCCCCACCCCCCGGCTATCCCTCTGAACCCCCTTACACTTCCATGCACTGATCTTCATTCACATTAACTACTCACCATGGACCACAATGCTCTATGTCAAAGGATCCAGGACAGTAGTTTTAAAATGTCGGATCCCCTCATTCTTAAAAAGATAAGAAAAAAGGCAAAAGGAAAAGCGACAGAAACATCTGCCTCTTTATCGCTGTGTTTTAAATGGTTATTAGCTTGAAAGGACCAGTGAGATCCTAGGTCTAATATCCTGATTAATTGCTACTTGACACCTTTTAACATCCCTCTCACACAGATGCTTATCTTGGATATCCGCATCCGCATTCATTTGCCTTGAGGAGAATTGAAGCAAAATCATTTAAGTATCTGTTGAAAATACTGACAACAATACAACTGGCAGCAGCCAAAATATCTGATGATGGCAATGATGTTTATGTTCATTCTCTACAATCATTTGGGCTACAGCAGGCTTTTCCCATTAAATTCACAAGGCATGATCCTAGATAGTCACAAGGGAAGTCTCATTTTTCCAATCACTACCGTCTCTTTACTCTCATAAAATTACATCCACACTTTTGCTACCTCCTGCTAACCTCCTTTTTCACATATTCCATAGGAGGGGTGCAATAATTTCACCCGGGGAGGATAGGCTCCAGCTGCTGCTGTAGGAACTGATAGTTCACACATCGTTCCCCCCTGCCCTCCACTGAGTTGCACACCAAACGGCTGTGAGTGGAAATCACCTTTGGTGATCCATTTGAAGGTAAAGTGATCTTGAGGAAGCTGGCAATCTGGCTTCATCCCAACAGCAGCACACACAGTAAAACTGACACTAGACAGCAGGATACGCTCAACACCCGCCACTGTGTACACAGCTCGCTGGGTCTACACTGTACTGGAGCCTAACCAGGAGGAAAATCACTGAATGGAAACATTTATGGGCTGCTGAATCCTCTGTGTTACTTTGTTGTAGAGAGAGCAAATTCATTCATTGAAACAATCCCAGGATTCCTTAAGTACACAGCACTCCAACAATACAGGCCATTTATCAGCTAGTCATACTTCCACTGGTAAGTGTGTGGCCACTCCAAGCACTAACCCAACACAGACACACATACTATACTACGGGCATACACAACTACATTGAACACAGTTACACACACACACACACACACACACACACACACACACACACACACACACCGATGTCACACCTTGATCAGAGCTACAGTATTTTACTATGTGGTGGTCTGTAATGGTGAGCAGATAAATAGATCAATAGGTTTGAGTCAGACTTTGATGCTCCGGCCTTCTGCCTGCAATGAAAGTCTCCGTATCACCTACTAGACTGAAGCATTGTTCTTGCTTGTCTGCTCTGCAAATGAGCACTGAAATGTCCACTGGAGAGGTTCAGGCCACCAACAAAGGGCCCTTGTCCTGGCCATGTCTATGACCTTTCTCCTTCCTCCATCTAAAATCCCTATACAACACCCCTTTCTACAAAGACATCTACAGCCAAAGAGCAACATTATTTTGCTTGAGCGTGCACGTGTACTAGCCTGACAAATGCTGCATAATATTTCCATTGAACTGTAGGGATAAACCACTGACAGTTAGCTTTGACTTCTGGCTAGTGTTGAGTCTTAAGTTGTACTGTACATCAGTCCTACCTGAATGTTCTGTAGTATTGTACAGGATAAGGTGCAGGGAAACTTGGGTGAGGTCGGGCCATCTAGAGGGAATAACCAGTAGATGACTTCGTGTTCCACTAATTCCTTACACAGTAAAACATAACAAGCCCTCTTGGAAAATAGCCATTCCAATATGTCTCTATTAAGTCAGCAGCAGCTTGAAAGTACGGTAGTCCTACGCTCTACACCCTACCCCGCACGCCACTCCGCCACCTCATCTCTCCCCCTGACTTCCTTGGAATTTTGGATAAAATTGTGTGCTGCTGTTGGGCTTACTACACTGAATGTCATTCATATGAATTCTGCCTACTGTTCTAATGTTAATGTAGTTACAGTATTTCAAATATTGTGGAAGGAAAAGTAAAAGCTTTGCAGGAAAGTTCTCGAGTCAAATTGAAATATAGACGCAATGTAACAAAAATGGCAAATCACGAGTCAATGGCATATGAAAGAAAATGTAATCATACATTTGATCAAATAAAAAAGCATGTTTTAAAAGAAACAATACAAAAAATATTTCTTCCCTTAGACAATACATGAAATTTGATCAGTGTAGATTCAGTAGCAATTATGTACTAAATTAAATTAAATTATGTAAATTCTTGTACGCTTTAAATGTAATTTAGATTTTTAAAAAGTTATAGCAGTTGGATTTGTACTGAAAATAAATATCAAAGACAGGCCTTAGGCTACAGTATGTTCTGCTTACAGCTTTTTTGGTGTATGTATAAAGGAGCAAATGGGGGTTATATATATCCCTCTATGTATGACTCTGAACACACTCGTGAAATCACACACAAGTAGAATAAAAAATGTATTCATACATGTATGTTTTGCAGTTCATGCACACACACGCGCGCACACACAACATGTTCCCTGTTCCGTTTCACCCTTGAAATTCACAAACTGCATTTTTAACACCAATTTTGTTGTTAGATTTTCAAAAATGTCTTTTTGAGGTGGGGGAAGGGGTACATGGAAATAAGAAGGAATACCCTCTCATGGTCTGGACATAAAATTAGTTTGCAGTAAACTGGCCAAATCCACAGGGACTCCCTCAAACAGCATGTGTAATGACGAGAAAGAAGAGAACAGACATAAACAAACCCACAAGTGGGTTAGGGGCCAGCATCATTACCCCGCATATACATCCTTGCTCTATGGCAATGGGTATAAGTGAAATGCCTCGGACCCTCATTGCAGGGGGGTTAGTCAGGTTCTAAAGAACATTTGACACGGGCTAGTCAGACAGCCAGCTACATCCATGTGATGTGAACTGGGTGGGGGAGTGGGAAATAGAGGGATTTAAGTATGTGATGCTTATGAAATACTGAAATACTATGGGTGTAAAGGTTTAAAGAGCAAGCATAGCTCAGCTAGGGAAGGACACAAATGCAGTGTTTCTATGATGATGGGGATTGTTTTATCTTTTTAAATCAAATTGTTAAACTGTGTAACTGAGTACTGTTTAGCATTTACTGTATTATATTTCAACATGGATGATGTTTCATTCTTTTAAATATAGTATAGTTGCACATTCTCTAGCAATTAGTCAAAAGAATACCTATTTTTTTAGTTTGCATGGGGAGTCTTGAGGAAGTTAAAGAGAGAATGTAATGTGTCTGATGGTGAAACAGGAGGTCACCCCTAATCTAATAATGGTATTGTCCACACTAAGGCTATAAGCTTCCTCTCTGTCCTGTCCTCCACTGATAGACTGAGTCTGTGTCTTCTTCACTATTGCTTCCCAGCTGCTGGGGCCGTAGCGAACAACAGAGCCCATTCTGTTGTTCAGAAGAGAGGAGGGCTACTGGGAGTGACAGTGTGTTGAGACTTTAACACACGTTCAAATGTCGTGGACACACCTAATGATGGGTACAAATATTGAAGTTGACAAAATAACACTTAACTTATTTATATTTTTATCAAATGATGATCGGTTAATGACTTTCCCCCCCGAAAAAAGGGTAAGTAGATTTTTGGAGAACGGTTCAATGATGAAAAAACAAACAAACACAAAAATTCTACAATTCTGTGTCTATGAAAAGCTGTGCAGGACAAAATAGCTCATTCATTGTGTTCCGTTGGGGAATGATTGGACCCTCCTCCGCCCAAAAACAAAAAGGTCCTTTTTTTGCGTTGGCCATGGGCTGAATGCTTTGCTTTGCCACCCCAGCCCTAAGAAAACACGCGCCCCCTTTCTCCCTGCCGGCTGCCCGCACACAGTAGATCCTATTAATGCAGCTCCTTCTCCCTGTGAGTGTGCCCACTGCGGAGGACGATGGCCATGCAAAGCCAACGCAAAGACAAAACAGTTTGCTCAACATTAGCAGAGAAAACACAGGCCATGCAGAGAGGGAGAGGAAACTAAATCAACATCACACTGGAGGATGTGTTCTCCGTCAACTGATATTTTTCTTTCAAGGGTTGGGGTACAATGGATGTTAAGTGTAAGCCCTCCGCCTTCATCCAGGGAAGGCTTGTTCGGTCTAAAAGAGCTCCAAACAGGTGCTTTATAATGATATTCAGAAGGCACATAAAAGTCCTTTATTCATCATAGCTACCATTTGGCTCATGGTGGTGTCAGTGACATATGCATTAAGTATCCATGTTCAGTTATCATGGTTATTTTGCACAGTATTATCAGAAAGTTAATGCACATCCCCTTATGCCTGATGAGATGTACTAAGGCTGTGGTAATCTTCTGTCTTGTGTTGATTACTGTTATCATTAGTGAGAATTGATAGGAGGCTGCAAGTTTATGTCATAAATTCTCCAATCCCAGGGCTGGTTTAGAATTCCCCCAGGTGACTAATTTGAAGTAGACACTCAGGTGTGATTTCACACGTTGTAACCATTCACGTGGCAGTCTTTCTCAAATGGAGCCTATCTTCATTATCACTATTAAACTGCTAAAGTGTCTGAATACAAAGGCGTAATCCAGCCCTGCTGCTAATTACAGAAAAGCACATCTATATTGTATGATTTATAACAATAATGGATCCATGTTTGTCTACATTTTTACCTCCCTGGCAAAGATGCTGTACACACCCAGATGTTCCACACAACTGAGTCTATAGAGTCCCAATACGGCATGTCTTCATTTGTTACAGTTTTACACGGTGAGATGGATGTGTCCATCTTTTGGCATTTCTTAAATTCGGGTTCTCAAATTAAATCTATCCGTCTTTCCAGTATTGAGCAAAAACCATTCAATAGCCGCTGTCTGTGTACCCTAACCTAAACCTACAGGTAAACGGATGGTGCATTTCATCCCCAGAAAGACGAAGCTAGTGTCTTTTAGCTTTGCCCTGAAGACATAATCTGACAGAACCCACAGACCCAAACCATCCAGACAACCTCCACTGTTTATATTCATAAAGCATGAATTTGTTTTAACAGGCCAATGGCATTATGGTACCAGCCATTCATCCACTTAGCTTAATTTCCAAACCATCACGGCCATTGCTGAGGTTGTATCTATTACGCCATTTTTGTGCATCATTAAGTTTTAACAGGGGCCTGCTAGCTTTATTGTTTAAATTGCACATGACTTTATTTAACGTCAGCATTTCTTCTGCTTCCTGACAAGAAGTCACATTTCATAACTAATTAAATTGATCCCTCCCTCCCCACCAATAGGGGCCACTAAATGGAATTATTTGTATCCAAGTGTCAATATATTAAATCACAGGGGCTAATGAGTCAGGTCACCGCTTTCTTTTATCTTCAGTCTTGCATGTGCACATCTTCATCAGCTAACAGTCTACTTAAATGGAGGATGAACATGTTGGACTGAGCCTCCCTGGGCGGGAGCCAAGCCCGTCTGACTAGGCTGTTAATGCCCCCACATAATCCTACTAGCAGGCTAACATACTGTAGTGCTCTTCAACACAAGGGAAAGCAGTAGCAGCAGAACATCCACACAGGCACAGGCTCAGACACACATGCACACACACAAACACACACACACGCACGCACGCACACACGCACGCACACACACAATATCATTCCCTACTCTATTAGTCTCTTATTATCATGCTAACAGTTCCAATCTCGCTGCGCTAATTGGGGAACTTACACATTCTCTTTAACAATGTCTATTTTTGTGCTTTTTTGCCAGTGAATTAATAAGAGTCTCACACTGAGAAAATCATTTGTGCTGGGGAGACAACAAAAGCATCTGAGAATACACAAATTAGCACCATTATCTTGTGCAATTACCAACTAGCCTTGTGTTTATTTAAAGTTATCTTATTTATTTAAATTATTTACCATTATCTGGTAGTCTTGGAGTCTTATGCCTCACTAAATTGGTAACCAAACAAAATCAATGGTTTAAATTGCTGCTCATTGAATAACAAAACCAATCCATATTATATTTACAGCACACTAAGTACAAACAATTACAGCATCCGCTTTTGGTGAATAAACACACAATGGTGTGTCTGACAGGAAAAAGAGCCATGTTACAGTGGCTGTAAACAATAGCAGCCTATGCAAGAAAGAATGGCGCTTATAGTCTGGACAAGAATGACCACTTGAAATGTAAGTCACTCAATCACAAACAAGACATCCATTGTTATTGTTTTCCTTTCATAAGATGAAATTAATATTGTAAAATAAAATAATACAAAACGGTGAAGGGAAATCCAACAAAACTGAAGCACAGACAGACAGACAGACAGACAGACAGACAGGCAGGCAGACAGACAGACAGACAGACAGACA
Source organism: Diretmoides pauciradiatus (assembly GCA_900660315.1). NCBI lineage: Eukaryota > Metazoa > Chordata > Actinopteri > Trachichthyiformes > Diretmidae > Diretmoides > Diretmoides pauciradiatus. Next base: position 28,001 of record CABFOS010040039.1, read on the forward strand.
GACAGACAGACAGACAGACAGGCAGACAGACAGACAGACAGACAGACAGACAGACTGGGAACACTTCCTCACATGAACAACATAAGACCAATATGTACAGCATGTTTCTTGTGCAAATGAAAGGAATAGGGATTGCTGCCATCATTCAAAAACAAATGTGTGTGTAACACAAAGGACTAAGTGTTTAACTAGGCAGGCTCTACAGCACTGCAGACAGAAGACACTTTATAGAACTTCCCTGTGAATTGTCTTGTTTCTTTGCAACACAGGGAAAAATAACCCGAAATATAACATAACTGTTTGAAACAGACTGTTAAAAAATATGAATAGATTTTCTTCCTGTTTCTAAAATATGAACTGACAGTAAACAGCAGCTCTATAATTTTCTCCGCAATTTTGTGGAAAAAAGTAAAAAGAAAAAAGCCTCTATTCATCAGTGCTAAATTAAATGGAAGGACTTTGAATAGCAGCTCAAGCTGTGTAGTGAAGTACAATCGAATGTATCCTTAGTTTTTTGTGTGTCTTTGTATAACTAAACAATGCAACAGTGCATCTCAGACTGGCACCTTGTTTCCCCAGGCCAGGTCCCAGGTCCTGTCTGCCCCCCTCTCTCTCTCTATAACAATAATATTGCTTCTGTATAGACTATCTGTAAATATCATTGCATAATTAAAATGTGTTGCAATATTCTTTTATAATGTTCATTTTATTCTATTTTATTCTATTTGTGAATTTTTTGCACAATTTCTGCAGGCATTGTCACTTTTTCATTTCACTGCATATCCTGTATCTGAGGTAGATACAAAGGTCACAGGATCAGCCTCATCTATATTTGCTTTTAATGACATACAAAAACAGCTATTATTAATAGTACTACTACATTATCTAAATGTAACTTTATCACATAATGACATAAACATTAAATTACTTGGCTTGTTTGAGAATTATTAACCATAATTATATGTGTAAGAATATGTAAGAAGGAATACTATAATAAAAATATTAGTGGATAACGGCGCCTCATATTATACAAGGATTTTCTAAAAAAGTCAATGAAGAAATTTACTTCCGGCACCAGAGCCAGAAAAAGTATAGCGCTCTATTACGCCAGTCTGACCAATTGCAATTAAAGGTAGGGGTAGACTTGGTTGCAACATTAATAGTTTGTGAGAGCTTGCATGTGTTTGTATGTGGGAGACAGTGAGTGAGCTCAGCTCAGGCTGGCCGGAAGGCACACCAAGCAACATTGTTTTATAAACGCAAATTATTGTTAGCCCACAGTAATCAGCCCGGCCGGCCCTGAAACGTTGACGGCCCACCGGGAATTGTCCCGACTCTCCTGATTACCACTCCAGCACTGCTTTCTATGAAGTACATGTTTAGAGGACATGATACGTGTAGCTATGACAAACTATAAACATGTTTATAAAATGACACTATCTGTAAGCAGTTATTACAACTTATAAGCGCTTATTAGTGTTTATATCAAATCAAATCAACTTTATTTCTAAAGCACATTTAAAAACAACTCATGTTGACCAAAGTACTGCACACATGAGCAAAGCAGACAAATAAAATCACAATAAAAAGAGTCTAAAAACAAAACACCCACACACAATACGCATCTACACAAAGGCACAAATCAAACCATATCAGGAAGATCCAAGTTAAGGAGTAAAAGTACATTTTGGGCCTGGATTTAAAAGAATCAGTGGAGGGGGCAGATCTGATAGTGAGGGGGATGCTATTCCACAATCTAGGGGCTGCAACAGAAAAGGCGCGGCCACCCCTGAGCTTAAATTTGGAACGTGGGACAGCCAGGAGTCCCAGGTCAGCCGGCCTGGAGCACTGCCTCGTCTGCTCGCTAATACCCAACCCCTGCAGCTCAAAAGACCTTGCAGAGTTCAATAAAAATGCTAAGAACTGTGTAAAGAAATGGGAAACTGTCATATAACCATCACGCTTCGAAGAATAGAAAAAAAGAAAAAGCTGACCTGAGGGACCTGAAGGTGGAATAAGGGGTTAAGATATAGGGAGGAGCCTGCCCATTCAGAGCTTTAAAGACAAACAGAAGAACCCTAAAATCAATTCTGAATTGCACTGGAAGCCAGTGGAGAGAGGCCTGCAGTATAGGGCTGATATGGTCTCTCTTCTGGGAACCCGTCCGGAGCCTGGCAGCGGCGTTCTGGACCAGTTGCAGACGGGACAGGGATGACTGACTAATCCCAGTATACAGGGAGTTGCAGTAGTCTAAACGCGAGGAGATGAAGGCATGAATGACCTTCTCAAGGTCATTGAATGACAAAAAATACTTTATTCTGGCAATATTACGAAGCTGGGAGAAACAGGTTCTTACCACACCATTTACCTGCTTGTCAAATTTAAAGGTGGAGTCAAATATCACACCAAGGTTTTTAACATGGGGTTCAACAAGGGTGGACAGGTTGCCTAGGCTGTTAGTAATCCCTTTGATGGAATCAGGAGGGCCAAATAGGACAACTTCCATCTTGCTTTCATTCAACTGCAGGAAGTTTTGTGCCATCCAGCACTTGATGTCCTCAAGGCAATCCTTGAGACTGTTCAGAGTGCACTGATGGTTTGGTTTCAGGGGGAGATAAAGCTGTGTGTCGTCTGCATAGCAATGGAAGGAGATGTTGTACTTTTGAATAATTTGACCAAGGGGAAGCATGTAAATAGAGAACAGAATGAGACCTAGGATGGATTATAGAATATATTTCTAATGTATTGCATGTACAACACAAAATATTTTTGTGTTGTATTACATAATTTACTATGATAGTAAGACAATGTTCCAAAAATGTACCTTTCTTTTGATGTACAAAAAACTGACCACGAATGAGAGCAATTCTGTAGAGGAAGTTATTAATCACTGTCCACCAGAATTATGAAATGGAATTATTGAATTAAATTATTAACTAATTAATTTTATTGTTTTATGAACAACTTCATTGATTGTGTACTTTAAATGTCAAATTAATTAATCACTTTATAGATTGTTCTTTATTGACCTATTAATTAATTATTAATAATAATTCACTTAACTAGTATATAATTATTAATGTGGCACCCAAAAGCCTCCACAGTATGTGCAGTATGTGCTGCCATTGGTGGGCAGGAGAGTTACCTTCTGGGGAACATTGTCTAATATAGTATTATATGCTTTCAGTGGATCACTTTACTTAACGGAACCAAAAAGTGCTTTGTAAAGTTTTATAATATACTAACAGCAAACCTTAACCTACAACAGAATCAGTAGTTGGACATGAACTTTAATAATACACTACAAACATGGAGTCATGATGTCCTTTAAGTCCAAAGTGTGTAAGAAGACAACAGGGGATGTTGCAATACATTATAGCCATATTCTACAGAATTTTTCTGGACATCCCGCAATCAATAATACAAGATATCTGACACTAAAATGAAAAAAATCCAATGCTTCTAGCAGACACATGACCGGAAAAACTACGTCCAGTGATTTCATTCGGACCGAATGAAATCACTGGACGTAGTTTTTCCGGTCTTGCGACCGCTAGAGACATCAGATTTTTTTCATTTTAGTGTCAGATATCTGATGTTATTGATCGCTATCAGGATGTCCAGAAAGAAAAATCAACAAATATAACAA
>CABFOS010040040.1:0-11108 GCA_900660315.1 Diretmoides pauciradiatus
GTACTTGGTACTACAGTAGTAGCTGATACTACAGTAGTACTTGGTACTATAGTACTTGGTACTATAGTAGTACTTGGTACTACAGTAGTAGTTGATACTACAGTAGTACTTGGTACTAAAGTACTTGGTACTACAGTAGTACTTGGTACTACAGTAGTAGTTGATACTACAGTAGTACTTGGTACTATAGTACTTGGTACTACAGTAGTACTTGGTACTACAGTAGTACTTGGTACTACAGTAGTTGCTGCTCCAGTACCTGGAGGGAAATGAAGTTCTTGTGCAGTTTAAACAGGTGATTATAGTCAGAACTAATTAGTAGCTGCTGTGTCATAAAGATGGTGGAACTGTAAACAGGTCGTGGGCATAATCAGGAACTTTTTTTCAGCTTTTCCCAGCTGTAATCAAGCTGAGAGCAAATTGATGCATGTAAAGTAGTTTACATTTTAGTCTATATGCTCCCCCCCCTCTCTACCCCTACTCTCCCTGTTTCTCTCTCAGCAACACTGGTTTTCTCTCCTCTCGGTACATTATTAAATGCTCTCTCTCTCCTTCTCTGTTCATCTCTCTCTCTGTGCTGATTAAGAACACAGCCTGTTGTTGTCACCACTCTTTCTTGATTACTACTGCTATTTTTCTATCCCTCCATCTTCCTCCTCTTCCCCATCTCCCTTCCCATCTCTCGTTGGCCTAGCTGCTCGTTCAGCCGCAGTGAGTGAGTGAGTGTGTGTGTGTGTGTGTGTGTGTGTGTGTGTGTGTGTGTGTGTGTGTGTGTGTGTGTGTGTGTGTGTGTGTGTGTGTGTGGCGGTGCGTAGCGGCCTAACGAGTTTGATAGCTGTCACCTGATCTCGGTGATGAGGGTTGGTGTAGTAGCGGGTTGAACAGGAGCGAGAGGAGAGTTAGGTTTCTCCGCTGTAATTAGTTTTCCCAGCCTCTAATTATACCAGACGGAATTACAAGCCTGATTGACTGTCATTTACGCATTTTAATTCACGGAATTACCCTTTTCTCTTTAAAAAGAGAGGCAGAGTTGTTGTTTTGACAGGCAGGCGTTGGGATGTGTGTACCATATCCATACATACTGGCAGTTCTGACAGAGGCAAAGCGAGACTCATTAGGGTAAAAAAATAATTTAGAAAAAACACACCCTAATTTAGGAGGTTGATGGGAACTCTGAAAAGAGCCACGTACGTGGATCTGATCAAAGAAAAAACTACCAACTCCATATACTGTACACCTAAATACTGCTCTCCTCTTCTTTTCTCTTCTCTTCTCTTAACCCTGGAAGTTGTGTTGTTTTAACCCTCATCATTAATTCATCCTCACCAAGCAGCCTGCACTCAGGAAGCAGAGCAGAGGAACAGAGCGGAGATGCGTTCGTGAGGCGTGCGGTTTCTCTTCTGATTATTATTTTGATTTTGATTTCTTTTCCTGTTTTTTTGTTTGTTTAATTTGGCGTGCAAGGTTTGTACAGTGTAGACCAGTGGTTCTCAACTGGTCTGGCCTTTGGGCCCACATTTTCCCATGGTCATTATGTCGCGACCCACTTTTATAGAATTCAAACCAAGCAAATTTATTTCTCAAAAATGGGCTATAAACACATACACAATGACATCATGACCTTTTTTACATCAAATAAACACATATTTTCTTCCCTGCATTCAGAGCACATTACTCATTAGCAATAACAAACTGATCCTGATTGATAAACTGATGAGGATGAACATCACAACTGCTGCTGATCCTGGTGAATATGAATAAAATGATCATAATTGTATCTACACACACAATATGATAATCTTTCTGATAAGTCCTATTAAATTGACTGTTTTCAGCAGGTATTTGAGGAAGCTAATGAGATAATTGGGGATGTGCTTGACTGATAAGAGTTTCAAAGTCTGGGTATTGTTGCATTAAAAAAAGAAGAATTTTTTTTTTTTTGGACCACTCACTCTGTGACCCTCTACATCTCTCGGCTGGCCTGGGAACGCCTCGGGATTCCCCTGGAAGAGCTGGTGGAAGTGGCGGGGGAGAGGGCTTCCTGGGCTTCCCTGCTGAAGATGCTGCCCCCGCGACCCGGACCCGGATAAGCGGAGGACAACGAACGAACGAACTCTGCGACCCATGCAGAACGAGCCCCCCGACCCACTTTAGGGTCGTGACCCACCAATTGAGAAACGCTGCTCTACACCCAGCGGGGCAGGAAGAAGGCCAACAGGATCACCAGAGACTCTAACCACCCCAGCTACGTACTGTTCAGTTTGCTGCCATGTGGCAGACGGTATCGCAGCATCCGGTCCCACACTTTACACTTATTCACTTTATTATACACTTTATTTATTTTAAATGTAATTATTTATTTATTTTTATACATATTGTCATTGTTGAAAGGAGCCTGAGACCCAGGAATTTCATTGCCAGCAACTGCTTCTGTAACTGTATATATGACAATAAAGAACTTGAACTTGAGTCCGGTCAAATTATGACCGTCATTGTATCAGTTTGATAGCAGCTCAGTGGCAAATCGAGCCAACTTATTTCTGTTAATCAGTGTCAGGATCAGAGTCAGGATCAGCTGGATAAAGGTTAATGCTACTGCCTGCATGGCCAGAGTTGAGGTGAGCACCTACTGATCTGGTTACACGTACAGGCATATGGTAGAGAGGAGAAGGAGAGAGAGGGGGGTCATAAGGTCACTGCTCACACAGGGGATTAATGGAGATACTTATCTTTCGGGAGGAGTAGCAGGGTGGGAGGGGCATGGAGGGCAAGTGGTGGGTTGGTGCACGGCTAGAGGTTTGGAACCCCCGGGCCTTCCCTTCCCTGAACCGTGTTTTCATAACAACTTGTTCCTCCACCCTGCAACCTCCCATAGATGAAATGTGATTCCACCAACACTGCCTTTGTAGGTTCTTTGAAAAGTTACTTCCTTAAAGAGATTTCTATCTTACAAACTAACTGTATTGATAAAAGGTGGATAGAATTAACAAATACTTTTCTTTGGCCGGCGATCAGTTGTGGTAATATAGGAACCTTCTTGTTTACGTCTCTGGAGGACAGTGTAAGCACAGTGTGAACCAGTGTGTGAACCCATTCCCCTCGCCTCACCCGCCAGAGCCCCGGGGCTCAGCAGGCACAGCCTTGCATGCTGAACTAAGGACTCTGAAAGCAGGAGAAAAACGTCCTCCCCATCGGAATACAAAATGGTCCCTTTTTAGACCACTGAAGCTCTTTTGTTCTGTAGATTTTCTTAACATGGGACTAAGTAAGAAAGGCTTGTGAAAATAACGTTTCCCTGTTGCACTCTGTGCACAAGAGGAAAAATAACATGAGTTAATTGCATTTTTTTTACAGGCCATCTCAAGTGGAAGCAAGTTAATGAGGTTAGGCAGCTTGCTTCATTGAGAATCGAAACTGTGCCTAATTGTGATCTCAAATATGCTCATAATCCCTTAATTTGTCAGAGCAGACGTTTCTGGGGAGGTATTAAGGTGAAAGAGAGAGAGAGAACAAAGAGAGGGAGTAAGACAGAAGGTGAGAGAAACACACTTAGAGAGGGGAGAAAAACAGCTGAAGAAAAGACTTTTAAGACAGACTTAAAACAGTCTGAAAGTAAGAGTACAAGATTTTACACATATAAATCTTTTTTTGGGGGGATTTTAATTTGAGCGAAAACCTTGTATCTCCAAAAGAAAAACAGCCTTGTTTTTGTGTGCAAATAATGTGTTTTTGATATTACACAACTGGTTTAGAAGGGGTTTTAAAAAGGTTTCATAAGAACCAAGAGGATGGGGAATTTTCTCAACTGTAGTCCCTCAGTTGAAACGAAGACATGGAACAAATCCCCAAAATTGGAGTTACAGAGAAATGTCTTTTAAATGTTTGGAATGAACTTCATCTAACATTATAAGTTCATGTTTAATGTTGTCCTATCTCCTCATCAGTTCATTTAATGCATATTAGAGTCATTAGAAGATCTCATTTTCCTTAAGTGTTATTCTGCTGACATGTCCATGTGCCATACTCTCTCTCAGTACCGTGGTGGCACATAGACCTGATACTGGTATGCCCGCATGGTACAGAGCCTGTTGTGTCAATAGCCATGTTGTCAGTATCAGCAGTCTGTCCTCACGTACCATACCCATGAACATGCTGTCATATATTTCTTCTATTTCAATATAGTAGGCTGAGGAAACATTTGCACTGATTTCCGGCTCATTTACAATTGTTCTTTTTACCACAGAGAAGATAAAAGAGAATCATAGTCATATTGTAAATAGGTTTTATGTAATTTTGCAGAGAACAGCAGGTTGACTTTGAGTCTTATAGAAAAAGGTGCATTGTCTTTGAATGACGCGCCTGAATCCCGCTACTTGTTGGTGAACACAGCAGTGTCAACATCAAGACAATGTGTGTCTGTGCTAACCCAGGGAAGGGTGAAGCACACTTACTGATTACAAGGTACAGAAATCCCCCAACATTAGATAACTACTGGCTATGAATGGTTCAGCACCTTCCCTCCTATGTCAGATTTTATACTCAGGTTCCTTATAGGGTATCTGGTTACCTCCAGGGAACTGAAACTCTCAGTTAGTCAGAGAGCAACTGATTTCTCCCCGCTCCTGTCTGCCTAGAGACCCTGGGTACATGCCACATCAATCTTTTATCAGTGTGTGTGGTGTTCAAGTTGAGGTTTCAGTTTGACTGTAAACTGTTATTCAATCACAAAGTCGTTCAATCACAAAAGTGCAACAAATGAAAACGGGAAAGCATAAAAGCTCATCCATCAGGTCACCTCCAACAATCCGGTCCGTGAGGCAGAAATTAACCTGAACATTTACCATGATCTTATCGTCTTCCACCCTCTACCAACACCCCCACCACCAAATTTTGATGTGCCAACTGTGGCATATGGGCACTGAGGCAAAATGTATTTATTGTTATGATGGAAAAGCAGACAGCAGCAGAACACATATTTGATGGGTGGTGATTTTTGCGGGTCATTATCCTGTCCACCTAGTGCCTCCATCATAAGGTTTTGGGGTGCGTCAATAGCGATTTGACCTTTGACTTATGCTGTGAATATGATATAACATGTTAGTCAAGTACTCATGGTCTTTCCTCGGTTTCCCTCTTGGTGTACAGAATGAAGAACAAGCTGTGGTACTTTGAGTTCGGCACCACTGAGACCATATCTGCCACCTGCAAGAAGCTTAATGAATGTATAGAAGTGGAGGTGAGTCACTTTCCAGACAGGTTCATCAAAACGCTTGTCATTGAAATGGTGACAGTGGGGCGGAAAAAAATATCAGCTGGAAATATTCAGGTACTGTAATTGATGAACCAAATCTGAAAACCTGAAAAAAGAAGTCTCAAGCACACGGCCTGTCAACAAGTTTGCTTCTCTCTCGCTACACTGACAAGCGTTTAACTCCTGTCACTCTTATCGGTTCCTGTGAAAGGCGTTACAGGAAATCACAACAAAGTGCATCTCCAATGAATAAGGCAGGCTATTCTTAGGACCCAGGCAAATCAATGTCCCATAAGGTCACCGACTGCCGCATTCTGTCAGCCTGTGCTGCTTATTCTCACCTCTGTGCTAAGAGCACAACAAGGATCAGAGAAAACACACCTGACATCTTTTCAGAAACCACTCAAGCCAGACAAAGCGTTCTGGCCATATATTAGTAGATAGCTACTCAAAGCATGCTCAACCAATCAATTCCATTCACTAGTTCAGAAAACACACACACACACACACAGAAAGAGAGGTGTTTTTGTAGCCTTGATACGGGAAGTGGGTGATATTATGTTAGGGGTTGTTATTATCAGTTGACTTTAGCGACCGTAAGTAATACTGCACAGTGAATAGAAAGATGTTAGTGAGGTGCCTGGCAGCTCTGCTAAGTGTGTCCATTTTCTCAGTCTGTGACACTCATTCACAGACACTTACAGTATTAATGTTGGCTAGGAGCCAGTAACACATTTTAATAATTATACGTCAACTCAAATTTGACCCTAACCAGGACCTACCGGTAAGCTTGCAATCATTGCCAATTTTAAAAGCACATTGAGATGTTGAACTCCCTGAGGGTGGCAAACACACATACGATGACTTCAATTTTAAACCCTGGAGCTGAAGTACTGGTGCTTAAATGGTGTGCTGGTGTATACAGCTCTCAAGATACAGACCTTAATATATATAATCCTACTAAAATCATTATTATATCATTTTAATACATTTATAATGAAAGACAGAAGCAATTTACTGGGTTATGTATGCTTTCTTTGTGTGTGCAAGCATTTGTGTGTGTGTGTGTGTGTGTGTGTGTGTGTGTGCATGTGTGCTTCTGTGCATGTTTGTGTTTGTGCCTGTGTATGCATGCATGTGTGGAGGCATAAGTGCACATCTTATGTGTGTGTGTTCCCAAAAAGCTGCTCCCTGTAGTTTTTCATAGAAACACACACACATTACATCATGGCGTTCCTGTGGGTTTCCTGCATGTTGAGGGTGTGCGGTAAATTCCAACATTTCTGTGGCTGCTTCCATCCAGGGTGAGCACTGAGTCATGTCAATGTGTTGTTGACATTCTCCATTGGTTGGTTTGAATGACTGTTGACTCCAGATGCTAGAGACACTCAAATCAGAATTAGGTAGAGAGTACTGAATCAAGTTATGTTTTTATCTCATATGCAGACCGTAGGCCAACTTGTGTTATTGCTTTCTACTTCACAGCTAACTTGTTGCATGCTTCAGTTTACCCAAATGCAAACTTGGCTTGCATCCATGTAATGCATCAAGACAAAATAACTCTCTCGTCATAAACAACACATTGGCTAGTAAAAACACGAGAGAGAGTCAAGAGTGTGGAAAAGCTGTTCATTCTGTGATACTGTAATCCATAATCTCCAGCTCCATCAGCTGAGACGTCAGCATTAGCAGTTGGTTTACATCCTCTCACTGTTGGGTTATATAACACAATTGTGTGTCTACAGCAACCACATGTCTTATTCACTGTATCATCGAACATTACTCCTACAAGAATTACCATTAAAACTCATTTTTATTAAACACACCAATAAATTGCCCCTCAGATACTCTTACAATGTTAAATATCATCAATCTGTGATGTTCAGTGCATTCCAGTTATTTTGTGATTTGCAATTTGCAAGTTTTGTAATTGACCTTTTTAATGTATGCACTTTCCCTCAACCTGCCTTGTCTACTTTTCTACTATTTCTACTTCAGTTAGTTCCTACATTTCCCAGAATGCCTTTTGACAAAGCCCAGAAAACATGTGAACATGTCATGTTGGACGAAGTGGAAAGATGAGAAGATTTCCAATTGCTCCATCCTGGAAGCATTCACATGTTCAGCTCCTTGGGAAGTCCTTGGCTATTGGCCATTGGCTATTGGCCCTTGGATAGCAAGCTCCATAGCAATAACTCATTAACAAGTTGCTTTGTCAACCAAACATACTGCAGAAGATAGTTAATCATAAATAGTTGAAAATGCAGAAGCATGCTAGTGTGAATATAACCAGTAATAGTTATTTTATTACCATGGACTGTGGACTTTGGTAGAGTTGCAGCACCTGGTTTAACACCCTTAGGTTATTTTTACTATCAGGTGGGGGATATTGGAGCCTTCAAAAAGGTTCTGTATTTTCTATTTGGAATTACCACTAGGAGGTTGACATGGATGTTTCCCCCCAGTTGGAAGCTCATATTTACAGTATGTCTGATTAGACCTGAATGCATCATCAACTGTGGGTTTTACATGTAGGAGGTGAGAGCGTTAGCAGTAGTGCTATATGTCACTGCACTGCATCATGGACTATTGAGGCTACTGTTGGTGTAAAAATTGATGTCTCTTCCTCTTCTGTGATGGATTTCTCCCTGTATGATTGTTGAATGTTGGCAAAATGGGCATTCCTTTGTTAAACAGTGATGAGCAACAGTGGCAGGGCTGTGTCAAGGTTTTCCCGTTAATAGGCTCTGCTTGAGTCGTGAGATGTGGTTTCAGCAGCTCTTGTGTTTCTTCATAATAAATCATTGGGCCTCATTCACAAAACGTACGTGAGATCAGATTTGAACGTAAAGTGTTTGTGCAAACATTTCTACAAACACAGTCTAGTTAATCATTTTTGTTTGTATCTTAATTTGTTCGTTGGTATGATCAAAACCTACAAATACTTGGAAACATGCAAGAAGGCACTTAGAATTCTGCTTATTCTGCCTTATTCTTTATGCTAAATCAATTCCAGTAGTGCCAAACCTTATTAACAAAAATATGTTTGAGTGGCCTTGCAGAAAAAAACCCCTAATAGGCTGCAATGGCATATTGGCAGAATTGTCCTTATTATTAGACCTGTAATGGGTTGATCACATGGACTGAACGGCTGCCAAATACAATTACAGTCCTACCATCTGATAAAGATGCAGCCAGGATTTGATCTGTATCCAACTCCAATGCTGACTAGTCTCTGCAACTAACTGATCCTCTGATCCATGTCAGTTAGGACCACAGTGCCCTGCCCTCCTCCTGTGGCTGATAATATGCACCTACTTCTGCTAAAACTTCAATTTCGGACTCCACAAAGTTCCTCTTTTCCCTCTTTTGACAATGGTTTACTTGCACAGAGACCCTTCAGTCTGCAGCCTGTTATGGTGTTGAACCGTTTACTACCTCTGCAAATCGTCTTGAACAGGCACGCAGATCCAATTTACAAACGATTGGCATTCAATAAAGGTTTTCCACGTTTCATGAATCCCACCTTTGTATTCTCGTATGCACATAAATATGAAAACTTTACGAAGATTTTAAGAAACATTATGTGAATGAGGCCCATTGTCTCTCTCTTTCTCTCTGGCCCTTTGTCCCTCACTCCCTTTCTTCCTCTCTTTCTCCCCAGTGTGATGGGATCAACTTGGACCTCAGCAACACTTCCTTGGAAGGCATTGCCGTGCTCAACATTCCCAGCATGCACGGTGGCTCAAACCTGTGGGGTGAGACGAAGAAGAGGAGGAACTACAACCGTATGAGCAAGAAGGTTCCTGACAGGATGCCTGCCAGCACTGTCACTGACTCTAAGGAGCTCAAGTTTTGTGTGCAGGGTGAGTCAAAGGATGAGGGCACGCGCACACACACAGACACACACGCCAGAGTGTGTTTTCCTATCATACTAAATGGATTCTGCTGGTCCCTACTTACAGTGGTTGGTCTGGATGGAGCTTGTGGGGGTGTCAAAAGATCTATTGTATGTTGTGGACACTTGTGTGGCCAAAGAAATGGCAAGCCGGGGTAAATTGTTCGCCAAACATGAGGTCATTGTTTAACTGTTTTACACAGTTAAACAGAAGACTTGTATCCAGATCCCTTTTGCCTCACTGGACCCACATTGCCATATGGAACACATCAGAGTACACTGAATTTAAGGGCCTGAATCTTCTGCCAGCATAAATGAAGCATAGTGAGCTTGCACCAGCGAAGTGGCAATTTCGTTGGACACAAGTGGATTTTGTCCCCTGCCTGCACCCGTTCGGTAATTTCACAGCTCGCCATGGATCGCTTGCACTGAAATGGTGGGGTGAGCACAATAGAGGGGTGCAGTGCAATTTTGGTATAAAAAAAGCTATTTCGGTGGCATTAGTTGGTGAAGACACACATGCACATACATTTCTCCTAAATCACATAAACCCCTTTAATGTATGTTGGGTTTGCCTATTTCACTTTGACATAAATTCTTCAACCAATAACTAACTGCCTTTAACCTTTTAAATCACTTCTGGGGCAGTTGCTGGACCTGCGCTGGCAGCTTGTTCTTGACTCCTTTGCACAAACTCCTCAGCAGTGTATTGTGTTTCATATACATATGGCCGAAGTGTGAGCTCCAATAAATAGTTAACTCTGGAAATAATCAAGAGTCTACTGGCTAACAGGCTTCAACAACAACCAATTATTTTGAGCACTGCTATTACTGTTACAGCCTAGAGGGAGGTGTGAACAACAGAGCCCTCCTTTAACAGTTGTCCTTTTCAGAATCACTGTGCTAGGAATGGTGTAGCAAATTCTGAAAAACAGGACAACAAAAGTACCCGAGCAGAGTTGGTATTTACGATTGGAAGCACTGACGATATTTTGGCGTAAGGAACTACCAAATTAAATTTTTTTATAAGGTTGCATTCCTTAAATGTGTTTTTGTAATGTTTGTCTGATGATTATATTTTAAGAAAAGTTTCTCTGTGGTTCTTATAAGGGCAATGCTTTTACTAAATTATTCACCAATTTTACTCTACTCTATTTTATTCTACACTATGCTATTTTGTCATGCAAACGTAAGGCTCAAGACCTGTAAGTGCTCACATGTCTGTCACTTACGTACCTCATAATTTCCCCCCATCTGAATTGGCATTTTGATTCTTTTGTATTTGACTAATAGAACTGCAGAGATGTGTTCAGTGAATTATGATCGGTCTTGTAAAAAAGTATTTTTTGTTCACAGAAAATGGCTTCTTCCACAATGAAAATTCTTGGTCCTATGTCATCTCCCGTTGTCTCTCTCACATCCTTCCTGTCACACTGTCAACTGTCATATAAAGAAAAATGCCACATTTTTTAATAATAATTCAACCGAGAATGTTTCAAGGAGTTTTTCAAACAGAATCAGTGTTATGTGTAGAGGTAGGCAGGAGGACCAAACATGCAGAGACGGGACGAGGTAGGATACGGGTAAGGGTCTTTACTTGACAATGACAGGATACATGACACACCGACAGTAGACCATCATCGGACAAGGAACAAAGGGATTGACAGGACTAATATACGGACACTGACGAACTTAACAAGACACAGGTGAGTGATTACTAAACACAAGACAGGTGAGCTAGACACTGAATTCCACAGATGGGAAACGAGGGGGGCGTGGCAGGCAATACATGAGGAGGCTAAACACAGATCAGATGTGGGGGAAAACGAGACTAGACAAGATCACAGACATCAGAATACACAAGGTACAAAACATGACTACAATAAACTAAACTAGACAGAGAGCGAGAGACGGAGTGACAGAGAGAACGAGACACAGGGACAGAGGACTAGAGACCAG
>CABFOS010040104.1:0-10205 GCA_900660315.1 Diretmoides pauciradiatus
TGCACAGATGGGGCTTGGCATCCTCTGCAGCGTGTGAATGTGGCGCCGAGGAACAAACCGCAGAACATGTCATCCTGGACTGCCCAATCTACCGGGCACCCAACGGGATGCATGGTCTGTCGGTCCTGGACGACAAGACGATGGCGTGGCTTCTGGAGGTGTGTCCGGAAGTGTAGCCCCGGGTGATCCTATTCCCCAGGCCGGGGTGGTAAAAGGATAAACCCTCGACCCTGAGCCTGGGGAATGAGGACGTCAATCCCATCCCGCCCAGATGACAAAGAAGAACGTTGAATGCACTTATTGTAAGTCGCTTTGGATAAAAGCGTCTGCTACATGACTATAATGTAAAATGTAATGTTGCATAAGTTTATACCCCCTCTGATATGCATACATTCATTATGTGTGTCTGTGCACCCACAACCACACACACACACACACACACACACACACACACACACGCACACACACACACACACACACGTAATGCCTCTTTGTATATCAATTACATTCTAGCTTTAGTAATATGAGTTGGAATATTGTTATCAGATCCAGATGAATATGAAGCCCAGGTACTGTAAATAAGATGCAGGTTATTCTCTTTAAGGGCAGATTATTAGGTTTTGTCTCCTTCTTTCATCACTCCCTTTCTCCTCATCCCTCACTCCATAACTGGATTACAGCATGATGATTGCGAACAGATTACTCTTGAGACAAAAATTTTTGGGTTTCTCCACATTGAGCATACAGTTTGCACACTCTAGAGCCTGAGGTTCAGAAATGAACAAAATCAGCCAGTCAGTCAGTACTTGTGACTGTAAAAAACACATTGAACATAACATTGAATGAGAATATATATATATATATATCACCATATAATTGTTTTGCAATCTCCCAATCAACTCAAGATTGAGAATGGCAATAAAACATTCATCCATAGCAGTCTTAAAATGTATAGATCCAGCTAGCATGTAATTACAGTTTTATCATAGCAGTAATCACCATGGATCAGGATTGTGCAGCTAACACGGTTGACACTAAAATCTGCAATGACCAAATTCTTTCTTTGTATAGCTCTGGTAGGCTGGACATCCTTTGCTGTAGGGTGCTGGTTGCTGGGTATAGCTGTGTATGTGTGTGCACACAATCATGCACATTGTCTTTTTTCATCAGTGTGTCCGCATACAGGTGGAGTAAGTACACTGCAGTATAAATTGTTTCTGATGAACGGCCAGCAAGTAGAGAGTAGCATGGGTGGAGGAGGGAGGAGAGTAAAGCAGTTAGTGGTGGGAGATATAGAGAAGGGTCTGAATTACTCTCCCTCTCCTTACCTGCCCCCAATGGCTCTCAGCGGGACTGCTGCACATGCCTATCACAAATACATGACCTCAGGCCCGTGAAGAAATGAAACATAGACTGTAATATGCGACATGCTGAGTGAGACACCACCATAATTTCTTTTTAGAAACCTGTCACACACATATCTTTGTCTCAGCTGCAGGAGCTTCTGTCTTACAATACAGTTCCCTGTGATGTTGTTTCTGTGATGGCAGTAAATCAGTGTCACAAAGACATTTCTTTCTCTCTTACTTCCAATTAAAGGTTTTTGCTCATCCAACCTTCTTTGCTTTTTGTGTGTGTGTTCATTTGTTAGTATATGTGTGATTGTTCAGATGCACATTGTAGTTTTTGCCTGTACCACTACTTAGTAGGGATGCTAAGCACTGGAAAAACGTTTTAATGGATGTTGATATAGTTAAGAAGGCAGTCATAAGACAGAGGTGTGATGCAAAAAAGTTGGTTTTATTAACCAAAGGTTATACAAAAGATGCCCTCACAGGATAACGGAGTGAATTTGATAAACTTCATGATCATAGTCAACAATTCCACAGCAGCAACAGTAACCTCCCTCTCCTCTATTAAATAAGAATGATCAGCTTACCCTACTGTACCTACAGTAGATTGGACTAAACCATTACACAGGTACATGGTAGGTTGTGTGCTGGGATAATTATAAGCATTCAAAAAATGCATAATTGGAGAATAAGATTTGAAATGCTGCTATTATATCTGATCAGAATTCAAAAAGTTAAGCACTTATCACATAGTCATATTAATTTAGCTGTTATTTCACTGTTGGCTTCAACGGGAGTTGCTCCATCCCTCATTAACCTAACCTGCCCTGACCACCATAAATACATGTATACAGCCACATGCACTCCCTTCCACTCTAGTCAGCACAATGAACATCTCTGATAATGTTGCATAAATAGGGTCAGGTGAAAAGGCAGGAGAGAAACCTTTTCACACACATACATGCGTATGTGCCTGTGTGTGTGGGTTAATGGGTGAGCCAGGACATCGGTTGAAAACAGAGAGCTATTGCTCTTCAACAATGGGCTTAAGCCTTGCAGAGCCACCCCAGTGACAGGGCCAGGGTCCACGGCGGTAATCAGACCCCTGGGACATGCTCTCAGGCAACACTTTCTGCTGTCGATACCTGGGGATTCTCTGCACACAAGGACACTGAAGGATACAATCAGTCTGAAGGTCTCTCTCTTGGCAGGGTGACTGCAGGGCTTGTTTGAAATCATTTATTGGTATCTATGACTGTGGAAGTGTGTGAATTAGACCACTAATTCTTACAGTTGTTTGTCAATAACGTTGCTTCTCTGAGCTCGTCAACTCTGGACTGTCATCACACGCAATATAGAATATGCAAAGAATATGCACACATGAAACCAGTGGTTACTGTCCACAACTGAGCACTTTGGACTGAGCACTGAACCGCAATACCCACGTGTCTACAAAAGCTATTTATGCACTGATCTATTCAATTTACCACTTAAAATCTATTTCTGGTATGGGTACTTTAGGTTAGAGCCTAAATCACACTGAACAGAGAAACTACCAGAAGGAATGTCCTGCAATTAATATCAATAATAATGTAATAACAATAATGCAACAACATAATCTCTATTCTGAGCCAAGGAATAGGGTATAGCCAAAGGGTAAACTCTTGTGACTCTTTATTGATCCACATAGGGACATTCTCTTTTTTACTTGCCTCCGCCCCTCCATAGGGAGGGCAGAGTACAGGAGCTAATAGCACCCCTGGCCCTGATTCATTCATTCTACTGAACCAATACCTGGTTAGTTGTATAGACATAGTAGGTACAATGTCAAAAGAAAGAGACAAGCCTAACTTCTTTTTCTTCTGTTTGCTCATTAATGATTTTTGTATTCTGATAGGTTTAAATGAATAGAGAGGATAAAGGTAACAAATGTTCTTAAATGATCAAGGGATAGCTGGGTAATTATCTAAGGTTTGCACCCCTTTATAAGTGTTTTGATAATTATATGGAGCACAGTCACTTACATCAGTGTGACTTATTGAAGAAATTACACATTCATAATACCAACTAATTAGTACCACATATATAATTATTATTATTCATCACTTTCTGTAATTTCTTTGTAATTACAGACAGTAGTTATGTGGAGCGCTGAGGGCAGTAACTGGAGCCCTTCAAATTAATTCAATGAATTATCTTCAATAGGTATAATTAACTTTAGAGCATTTTAGAATAACATCATTTGTTCTTTTCCTGAACAATAGATAAAATGCACAGACATTGTGGTGAAGGCCTTTTAACCTGAAGAATCATGGTGCCAAGGTCAGAGAAAAGCCTACCACTCCTCTCCGTGCAATAACAGTACTGACAGCAGAATGTGAATTGGAAAAGTTTCCACTCAATCAGTCTACAGAGGTGTATCACTTCAGGGGGCAAGGGTATAACACTTTGTGTATATTTAGGTCTAGAAATCTGTGTATGCACAAAACAGGAACATGAATAGTCTTTACATCAGATTTATAAAACCCTGCTGTTCATGTTTTTTCCTGATAACTCTCAATCATCCTGAAATCGCACATGCATGAGCCTTATGTCCACAATTTACTATAAATGGCTTCCAGCACAGCCCCAATTAGCCTGATTTTGATATAAAGGGCCATCCTAATTTTAGTTTTGATGGCGGAAGCACTGGTGAAGAAAAAAAACGCGCAATTTCACAGACTCAGAAATGCCTGTTATATGTGGGTCTATAAGGTCTGACGTTACAAGCAAAATCAAATATGTTGAATGGCAAAAAGTAACTGCAGCAGTAATCGTTGTTAGTTCTTGTAATTATTCAGTATAATAATTATAGTGAATGTTTTTTAAACTATAGACTACATCCTGACACAATGTAAAAGAAAAAAGCTCCAAAAAAGACATCACCCAAATTCACACTTTGACATTATCCTTTTTTTTGCCAACCCACAATATCACACTAATTGGACTCAAAAAGACGAGTCAACGCATGATGTGTAAGATGTATACCGGCATGCACATTCTCACCGATTTTTAAAAAATAATTTAAAATAAATTTAGAATCCTGTATGGAAAGTGTCATACTCACACGTTGCTGTGTGCATGCATGGTTGATTTGGTCCCTTGTGTTTTATGGAAATCAAATGTCAAAATTGACTAATTGGAATCCCCAAAGCCACTCAAGTACTCTTGCCCTGAAGCATCTGACATTCACTCAAAGATGAAGACCAACTGCCTTTAGTGATTGGTGCAATGTTGCCCTAGGGTTTAGAGCAACGGCCAATCAAAGGTTTTGCAATACAGCAATACATTCAACATTTGAATCAGAATCAATCTGTCATCTCTCCAGAACACTCTTCTCTGTCACTCCAGAATAAGAATGAACTCATACATTGTCCTGAACCAATACATTTGCCTATGTTTTATTTCTCTGGTTTCATAATGAAAGGTCTCATTATTTTCCATGGGTGCAGGTGAAACAATGCTGTGGTACATCCCCAAAGATGTGAGGTTAATGATACAATTCAATGATAAACGCAATGCCCAGGTGAATCATTTATCTTTAAGGAATTGCTACATGGTACGTGCATTTTGGTGTTTGTAGCACTATAGGAAAATAGAGCTTAGATTAAAAATAGACATGTGTATTTACTGTGTTCCTGCTCCTAAGAGACGCAAGCTATATAAATTATGTAATGGGAATCATAACATAGTGCATGTACACAAAAGTCACAAATAGAAGTGCAGAATACAGATCTGTGCACACACACACACACACACACACACACACACACACACAAAGAAAATCCATATATGCCTAATGCGCGTATGACCTCTGTATGGCATTTGGTCAGCTCTCAGGGGAGAGCTTTTGTTTTGGATCTCTACTCTGGAAGACGAGGAGGTACTCAGAAAGACAGGGGGGTACGAATATGATACAGTACTTCCGAAAGCTTGAGTATAAAGAGAAAATATGCCCTCTTGCTCTGTTTCACTTCTACAAAGAACAGGAAGGAAAAGCACGATGCAACTAAATACTTTCATGTGACACCTATGGTAAGTCAAGGTCAGAATAATTTGGAAGAGCGAAACTGATGGTGAAAAATCCATAGCAAGATTAGACCAACAATCTTTTCTGTCACAAAGGTTCCTTTACTTCAACCATGACAAAACTATAATGATTTAACAGTTCTCAACAGATTTATGGTTTTACGTGGTGGTCCACTCTTACTGCATATTATATGGAAAATAACATGCATAGCCTATAATAAAATAGAAATGTAATTTTGCCAAGTTTGGAAAGCTTCCTGTCTGACATGGAGTGAGATGTGTTGCTTATATTAGCTCGTTTGTGTCAATACCCCCTGGTGAGGCCCTTTGCCTTGGCGCAATATTGCCATTCTCACTTCATACACTCAACTCATACATTTTGGGCCAAACATTTGCCTATTTTATATTTCTCTGTTTTCATAATGAAAGGTCTCATTATTTTCCATGAGTACAGGCAAAACAGTGCTGTGGTACATGCCCAAAGATGTGAGGTTAATGATACAGTTCAATGATAAACGCAATGCCCAGGGGAGTCATTTATCGTTAAGGAATTGCTGCATGGTACGTGCATTTTGTTGTTTGCGGCACTTAAGGATAATAGAGCTTAGATAAAAAATAGACAGAGTGTATTTACTGTGTTCAAACGCAAGCTATTTAAATGATGCTGTAATGCAAAATGCGAATCATAACGTAGTGCATGTACACAAATAGAAGTGCAGAGTACAGATCCGTACACGCGTGCACACACACACACACACAGAAAATCCATATATGCCTAATGTGTATGACCTCTGTATGGCATTTGGTCAGCTCTCAGGGGAGAGCTTTTGTTTTGGATCTCTACTCTGGAAGTCGAGAAGGTACTCAGAAAGACAGGGAGGTACGAATATGATACAGTACTACTTCCGAAAGCTTGAGTATAAAGAGAAAATACGCCCTCTTGCTCTGTTTCACTTCTACAAAGAACTGGAAGGAAGAGCACGATGCAACTAAACACTTTCATGTGAAACCTATGGTAAGTCAGGGTCAGAATAATTTGGAAGAGCGAAACTGATGGTGAAAAATCCATAGCAGGATTAGACCAACAAACCTTTTCTGACACAAAGGTTCCTTTACTTCAAACATGACAAAAGATATACTTGGTTATTTGTGAGTGTGTATAATGGCATGTTGCATTGCAGTGCACTTGGCATAGCCTCAAACATAAATACATGATAACATTCATGCCTAGCTACAAAAAAGCTCCCTGAAGTATAAACTGGGATAGCTGCCAACTGAGCCACTGGCAGTGTGCATGGTGGGAAAAATAAAAAGACAACTCAGAACAAAGTTCACATCATATATCACATCCTCTGAGACCAATTATCTGTTTCCCTTTTAACCAAACAGCTCTCAATTTCCTCTCATTCCAAATCAGAAGACAATACATTTTGTTTAATATTTAGGCCTTTGTATTATGTACATTCTGTTCTTTGTGATACTGTTACTGTACAGTATGCTGCTATCCGTACACACACACACACACACACACACACACACACAATCCATGTTGTGTGTGTATGACCTCTGTATGGCATTTGATCACCTCTCAGGGGAGAGCTTTTGTCTGTCTGTCTGTCTGAGAAGTATAGCGGACTATTATGTTGAGCAGTTAAGATGAATACTGTTGACAATGAATAGAGTGGGCTACATCTCGAAAAATCAAGGATCCATTCTCCTCATCCATTCAGCTACTTTCCTTTTGATTTAGCTGGGCTCTCCGTCTGTGTGCTTGCTGGTGACTGGGGGCCAAGATGTGAGTGGAAGAGTCGGGGGCAGTCTGGGCATGGAAGTGTTGGAAGTGGATGGGGTAACATAAGACGTTGGTGTCTTTGTTGACGCTTTGCTTCTGCTTGTGCCCGATCTGTTTCTAGTTTCTGGACACCATTTGTGATTGTGCCGTGCCAGGATGAACGGTCCGCTGCCAGGGCCTCCCAGTTGTCCACCGGAATCCTAGTCTTTTTGAGAAGCTATTTAAATTGGTCTTTTAGACGTCTCTTGGGTCCCCCTAGCAGCCTAGAGCCATGAGCCAGTTCACCATACAGGTTCTGTTTGGGGAGGGATGAGTCTTTCCTGCGACATAGATAACCAAGGAAGGAAGCTGGTTCTTGGCGATGAGCGCTTCCATGCTTGGGAGGCCGGCGCGAGTTAGAACAACGTTGTTAGTGATGCGTTCTTCCCAGCTGATTCCTAGGATTGCCCGCAGCTTTTGCTGGTGAAACCTCTCCAGGGTCCTGATGTTCTTTCGATAAAGAGTCCAGCTCTCGGACCCATAGAGAAGGGTTGGGATCACAACAGCTCTGTAGACGCTGATCTTGGTTTGTACGGACAAGCCATGTTGTGAAAAGAAACAACGGTAGAGCTTGCCAAAGGCTTGGTGGGAAGAGCAAATCCGGTTATTTATGTCGTCGCTAGGATCGTTGGTGTTGTTGATCATAGACTTGATATGAGGTAGCAAAATCTGGAAACCTGTTCAACCAAGTTGCCATGGATGGAGATGTCAAAAGGCTGGAGAGGATGCGCAGGATGGGATTGCGCCAGGACTTTTGTCTTTCCAGCATTGACCTCCAGGCCTGCACTCTCATATGCTTCCACAAAAGCATCAGTGGACTCTTGTAGATCAGCAGGAGAGGAGGCTGGGGCACAGTATCGGCATACTGGAATTCCCAGATGTTCGCTTCAGATGTCTTTGATCGGGCCTTCAGACGTCGCAGGTTAAAAAGGCCTCCGTCCACCCGGTATCTGATATGCACTCCAAGATGAGTGGAGGTGTATTGACACGTGTCAGAACAGCTGCAAGATAGAGTGAGAAGAGTGTCGGTGCGAGCACACACGCACGCACGCGCGCACACACACACACACACACACAAAATCCATGATGTGTGTGTATGACCTCTGTATGGCATTTGGTAACCTCTCAGGGGAGAGCTTTTGTCTGTCTGTCTATCTATCTGTCTGTCTGTCTGTCTGTCTGTCTGTCTGTCTGTCTGTCCGTCCGTCTATGAAGTATAGCGGACTATTGTGTTGAGCAGTTAAGATGAATACTGTTGACAATGAATAGAGATACACAGTATTTTATGCTAAGAGTAATCAAATGATCAGTCCCATATACTACGGTTTATGATCAAATGGATATCTAGCGCCCCCCTCTTGAAAGTGCATGTTTATTTTTTAAATATTTTTTATTTATTTATGCTTTATTTGATAAAGAAGGACAATGTACATTGATGAACATTTTAACAATGTAAATGCACCCAATTACAGCCAGGGGTTAGTTTCCATTGGCAGTCCCCCTGCCAGATGTTATATGGCAGTATCCTATTAAAGATTGAAAAATAGTTTTCGCTCTTCAAAAAGAGTCCAAAAACATTTCTTTATCAGGTGCATAGGCCGAATGCAAACAAGAAAAATATACAGAAAGGACTCGCAGAGGTATGAGGTATAGAGGGAATGTCCACACTGAGGTTAGGGGATGCAAAAAATGTATTCACAAAAGGGTAAACCATAGTGCTGTACAAAAATGTGCTACAAAGGTGAAGTGAAAAACAAAAAGAAACGTTTTGGTACAGATACCTTCTTCAGTCTATATCCTATTAAAAAATATATAAAAGTGCAATACAGCATAGTGCATAGCATATCATAAATAAAACAGTAGCCCAACACAACAATTAATCATATACAAATAAATACAGTTAAAGTGCAGAGGAGAGTGCAGCACTATATATCCTACAACAAACAATAATGCTACACAATAACATACACAACAGCACAACACAATACAACAACAACACACCAGACCCCGTATACTTGTCCTAAATGTGCGTACACGTTTGGGTGGACTTTAGCCATCCCTTAAGGCGGTTCTCAAATGCACTAAAGGTAGGGCAGTCCCTTGCGGATACCGGCAAGCCATTCCACAGCTTACCACCCCTGACAGATAAGACCGTCTGGCCAAAGGTGGTACACCTGTGTGGGACCAGACAGTCACCTCTGTCAGAGGCTCTGGTGGTTCTGGCCGCGGGACCACTGACAGGTCTCTGTTTGATGAATTCCTTTATTGGGGGGGGTGCTAGACCATGTAGAGCTTTGTAAATGATGCAGAGCCTGTCTTTGAAACTGATGTAGTTGTTAAAACTGAGAAACTTATGCTTGGTCAGGATGTTACAGTGATGATGGGGTCGCGTTTTTTTGTCAGATACTTTCAGAGCTTTCTTATATAGTGACTCTATTGGTTTTAGTGTTGATGTACACGCAAGTGACCAACCATACAATAAAGATGTATTATTATTATTATTATACCCGGCGTCCACTCACCCCACACTCACTGATCTGCTGCTTCCAGGCCGGTTTCAGGCAAAGCTTATGATAGTATGTCCTTCACTGTGTCTGTCTAAAGATGTTATCGTCTCCATTTACTTTTAGGAGAACAAGTTCAACCCCGAGGTAGTGGAGCATATCTACCAGCACAACCCCATCTTGAAGTTCACCCAGGGGCCCCTGTACGCTCCTCTGCTGCCCTTCCCCTATGGCCTGGAGAACACATGTAAGTACAGAAGACGTGCAAGCTCCAGTGTTGCGTACATGTGATGTTACAAGTAAAAAAATAATGATGATATAAACTTCATTTGTATAGCGTTTAAGTTGGAGTTCATAAAGATAACAATCAAATAAAAGCAGACATAATATTCATTAGAGCTGCAATGATTAGTCGAATTAATCAATTAGTTGTCAACTATTAAATTAATG
>CABFOS010040113.1:0-10200 GCA_900660315.1 Diretmoides pauciradiatus
TTGTCCACAGCGCTGTGGACAAGGCCTTACAGAGTCCTAATGGACACCTGGACTTGTTCCTCCGCTTCCTCCTGGGTCTTTCACTGGAGACCAATCAGACTCTCCTGCGAGGCCTGGTGGTCCAGACAGGAAGTAGCTCACAGACCAATCAGGAAACTGTCCAGTCCATCAAGGAGAGGATCAGAGAGTCCCTCTCCAGAGAAAAGCATCAATCTGTTCCATTGTCTGAATGAGCTGAATGACCGTTCTCTAGAGGAGGAGATCCAACGGTACCTGAGATCAGGACGTCTCTCCACAGCTGGACTCTCCCCTGCTCATTGGTCAGCTCTGGTCTTCATCTTATTGTCATCAGAAGAAGAGCTGGAGGTGTTTGACCTGAAGAAATAAAAGAATATAATGTCCGCACACTCGAGCTCCCTTTAACCTTTTATTTAGCCATCCAAACAAAGAGTTTTGATGGCTAAATAAAAGGTTAAAGGGAGCTCGAGTGTGCGGACATTATATTCTTTTATTATCTTGGCTTCTTTTGCTCCTGCACCTCCCTGCACTTTGGATGTGCGCGACTGCTTCAATGACCTGAAGAAATACTCAGCTTCAGAGGAGGGTCTTCTGAGGCTGCTGCCAGTGGTCAAAGCCTCCAGGACATCTGTGTAGGTGTAGCACAGATAACTGGATATATTAGATATATTAGATGTTACATTAGACATTTTCAAATATATATATATTAATTCTTCTTCAGGCTGAGTGGTTGTCAGCTGACAGAGAGAAGCTGTGAAGCTCTGGCCTCAGTTCTCAGCTCCAAGTCCTCCAGTCTGAGAGAGCTGGACCTGAGTAACAACAACCTGCAGGATTCAGGAGTGAAGCTGCTCTGTGCTGGACTGAAGAATCCACACTGTAGACTGGAGACTCTCAGCTTGAATCAGTTTACAGTTGTTTTTGATTAATTTGACTAATCTGTCCAATCTAAGTCTCATTCTCTCAAAACAGTCTCTTTTATGTCAGTATTAATGAACCTACACAAGGTGACTATGCAGGTTTTACATCATGATTTCAGAGAAGTTTAATGTTTCAGTTTTACTCAAAAGAAAGCCTTGCATTTTTCTGGAATGTGTTTTCCCTTGATCCAGCTTCATATACACAGCCATCAACCTTGATGATTTAGAGAAGGTCATCCATGCTTTAATATCATGTACATGTAGATTTATTGTACATCTGTTGCTGTCTTACTCGTAACTCACTGTCACATCTCCAGCTTTTTGGAATAGAGCAGCTAGGGTTTTTACTAATTTGAGCTTCTCCCCACTGGTTACCAGTTGATATTCAAGTGACATTAAGATTTCACTGAGCACATTTAAAGCATGGCTTGGTTTGGACCAAGTTACATTGTGGACCTCTTATGAGCTTATAAGCTGAGATGTTCAGGTCCTTCTGACTGTCCCACAGTCGAGACTCAAGACTAAAGGTGATTCCACTTCATCAGGGTCCTAGACTGTAGAAGTCCTTCCTCAGGGGCTTCGGCAGGCGCATTCACTATCATCTTTTTAAATACGTTGTAAAATACACCTGTTTTAGTTTTAACCCTCTTGATAATCCGGTGTTGTGTTTCTCATCTTTTATTTTATGTTATTATCATGATTTTTTAAAAACCATACTCTTTAAAGTTTTTACACATTTTTATATATGTCTTTTTATTGTACTATGTATTTTAATGTTTTTGTAAGGCATAACATGATGGGTGACCTCAGTGGGAATCAAACCACTATCTCTGGTATTGTTAGTGCTACACTCTACTCAGTGTGCTACAGCACCATGCAAGGCACATTGTAACGTCTGACATTAAATATAAGAGAATAACATTTATATATATATATATAAATATATATATCAACCAATAATAAACCATTAAGCCAGTAAAACAAACCAATATATTGTCTTGTTTCATACAGTAGGCTGTCGGCCATGACTTCACCTAATTTACATTTTGATTTCTTTAATTTAAACTCTACTTAACCAATTTATTCCCAATGAAATACTGAATCTCTTTTTCAGGGGAGATCTGGTCAAGAAAGCAGCATTATGACAAACAACATACAACAATGTAAGAAAGCAAAATACAAACAAAGTCACATTAAAGAAAAAGCAGAGTCACATTTTGTGTAAAAGTCCTCCAATAGACAGTAGACCAACATCAAACACAATTTCAGATTTGTGAAACCTTTATTCTAATTGTGAAAATGTGAAATAAGTAAATTATCAACCACATGTTTAAAAGAGGAGAACTAGCCTGTAGTATTTCTCCTCTTTTACAGGTATATAACCACAGGAGACTTCATATCCAGCCTCACATTCAGCTACTGCTTAGGAGAGAGCATGTCTCCAATGCAATAAAGCAGTAGCGCTGGAGTCGCTTCTGAGGGCCCTTCAGGTGAATAAATACAGATATGAAAAGCTTCAGACAGACAGACAGACAGACAAACAGACAGACAGGATCATGTCAGGTCCAACATGTTCAGTTCAGAGCTGGATTAGGGGTAAGGGGTCATAGTTCACTCAGCCTGGTCATAGTATCCTGTACATGAGGGTTCAACTGTACAGTAGTAAGATTCTGACTGAGAATTTAAGGTAAGACTTTATTAAAATTGTAACAGTCTAATATCTCACAATTGTTATGGGGCAGACTTAAGCAACCATTGACAGTGTGCCATTCATGCTAGCAAGGTTTACGTCTCCTCTGAGTCTTGAGTCTCGTGCCTTTTCAAGTGTGTTCTTGAGTTAGACAAATGTTTGAAACAGTCTAAAGCACAAGAAAGGAGTATTATAATAATAGCTGCTGCAAGACAATAGAAGATAATAGAGCGGTGATCTGAAACACCGTACCTTGAGACCTTGTGATCCAAGGTCAGTACTAATATTCTTATTGATTGGGACCTCCATGCCACAGCCAACCAAGGATGACTGGTAGTCTATATTTCAACTATACAAAGAGCTTTTCTGTTGTCCTTATGGCCCTGGTGGATGTAGGATATTAGTTCATGGTCATCCACATCAGGGACTATAGGTCCAGAGGTGGAGTCATTGCTGGATCGGTGCTGGGCAGAGGTCTGGAGGCTGGAACCCTCAATGTACCTGAAAATGTCGTCATACCTGGGGCTGAACATCTGGGTAACATGCCTTTCACAGTGATCGGAGATGCTGCATTTCCTCTGAAACCCCATCTCATGAGGCCCTATCCTGGATGGGACATCTCCTGGTAGAGGCGCATTTTTAACTACAGACTCTCACGAGCGAGAAATGTTGTAGAAAATGCTTTTGGCATCCTAGCATCCAGGTGGCAGATCTTCCAGAGAAGGATCTACCTCCACCTGAAAAAAGTGGATGTCATTGTGCTATTTTCTTCGATTAAATCGTTTCTAGTATCAAGTATCTGATTGAAGTGTTTTCTATATCCATGGTGTGATTGGGCATATATTATGTGACTGATGAGAAGTTGTCATGTACTTACTTTTAGCTCGGGATGTTTCTCGACCTCAACAACTAGTCTCTCCTCATCCATTGTTCTAGTGACAGATGGTGACAGCAAGAGGAGAGGAAGTTGAGCTGCTACCGGAACAGAGAAGAGTTGCTACGGGAGCTGGGATGTACAAAACGGCTTTTAAAAATCTTTTTTTCAGGGGCCAAGAGGCGTGAAATAGAACAATGGCGTCTAGGCGTAGACCCACCAGAACCATTGTTTCGGCACTTCCAATTCATTGTCTATGTAGTTAAAAAGTGATTTTGAGTGCTCCAGTTCTCTCTGTGGGTGCAGTCTTTAATGAAGTGGCCCACCGAACTGTTTACAGTGATTTATTATTGTATTTCGTTGCTAGCCGTGGATTGGCTATAACAAACACCATGTTGAAACACAAGGACTACATGGTACCAGAGCACCTTCATCAGTTGTTTCATCAGACCCAAGGCCACATGTTCTGAACACTTCAGCAAAGAGAATAACTGAGCTGTCAACTGATCACAATCTAGTGCCGAATTGGATCAGACGAGAGGGGAGGCTGCTGGACACACCTGGTGAACCCAAATGTGTAGTGAGAGTATGTGTGTGTGTGTGCGTGCGTGTGCGTGTGTGTGTGTATGTGTGTTAGAAGGCTGGAATGACTTAAGCTCTAATATCTGAATACATTTCTGGAGGAGGTCGGTGACATGGAGTCAGCATGCACCCTGTTCAAAACCTCTGTTGTGGATGTGGCTGTTCAGAGCTGTGGCAAAAATGTGGCCTTTTTCATGGTGGCAACCCATGAACCCACTGGTGGACACTGGCATTGAGGGGAGAACGCCTTTAAGAGCCTGGTTGGCATGGAGGACTCCTGACTTAGTAGAGAGGTAGATAGATACTGGCCGATCAAAATTACTTAACTGTGGTAGTTCCAGAAGTGAAATCTGTGGGAGGAGTCTGGACAGTCTGCGGAGAATGACTTTCAGGCTGTTTGTACGTTAAATTCACTATGAGGTGGCATCAAAATACTACTGAAGGTCAAGGACAGCACTTAGACTCCATTATGACTAGGGCATCGATTAGAGGAAAATTCTACCTTCAGATATATTACACTGTTACATATCAATCTGTGATCGTATCTCCAGGAGTTACACGGTGAAGTTGTGTAATTAATCTTTTTATTGTACCCACTTTCCTTAACCTGCAGATGGAACCAGGATGATTGTTGCTGTTGCATTTACGTCAGGAGGGACAAAGCAGAAAGATTTTCCATTACACCAACCTGGAAGCGTTCACATGTTATGCGTGTTGGGAAGCCAGTGCTAGCTATTACCATAGGAACAACTTCTAAATCATGAACAGAGTTGATTGTGTAGAAGCATACTAGTGTGAATATAACTAGCAATTATTGTTATCTTTGTACTGTGGACAGCCATGTTTGACAACCTATGTGTCAATCCATATTTGTCAGATGGGAGATATCGGAGCCTTGAAACATATTTCCCATTTGGAATTACCACTCGGAATCTCACATGAATGTTTCCCCCAGCCGGAAGCTTATATTTAAAATTCCCATATGATATGAATGCAGCATCAATGTGGGTTTTACGTGTCGGTGAAGAGAGCCATAGTGGTAGTACTAGCTGTTGTTGTCACCGCACTGCATTGTGAACTCCAATTGCTGCAAACCCGAATTTTACCGTTGATGTTTTAGTTCATTGAATTATCAATGTTGCCACGCTAGAAATATCTCAACATGACAGGTCTGCTTTTGCCAATTAATCACAGGAATGTGAAAAATATACCACCTAACAACAAAATGGACAAAAAAAGTTTTAGAGTGGATTTTTCCTTTAAGGATTAGGGCACACGTTTACTTTAATAATACGGAGCAGTGTAACATTCCAGAGAATCTCATTCTGAATAATATGCAATAGTGGAATATTCTAGATAACGACTTTTTTAGTTCTATTAAGAATTGTGCATTTATCTTATGATGGCCCTATCCAAAGGTCAGAGGACACATAATAGGGCCAATAGTCAAAAGTAGTCAATACCAGCATTATAGTTTAGTGATACTGTATTATATGCAGCATTAATTGCAAAAGCTGGTGTTTGATATTCCAGGGGAAGAGTGCTGGCTCTGGTGTTGGGGTCACCATGTGTCATCTACATGTTTCTAAACAGTTTTCTGCGACGACCTCTAACCCTGGAGACATTCACAGCATTCTGCAATGCCAACCATCAAAGCATTAATACCTGATTTCCATGTTTTCTGTTCTAATTTCTGTCGCTGTGATTGTGTGTTAATCTTTTCTAATTACATTTCACAAGTGCATTTTTCTGCCATATTGTGGTCAGGAAAACAATCTGAAATAAGAGCAGGGATTCAGGGTGACTGTATAAGGGAACTGTGTAACTTAATGTTCTATTAATGACAGATATAATAAAGATCCCTTAGTGCTACTGTATGATATGAAAGAGTGTAACATTATAAAGAACTTGGTGACCATTGTTCCAGGCATAGAGGGCTCTGTCGCGGGGATTGTAGTCGAGCATGGACAGATGGCTGTATTTATTTGTCAATGGGATGTCAATGTACTCATAGGTGGAAGAGTTGGTGGAATAGGCATAGTACACTTTGGTTCCACCAGAGTAACCGTTGGTAACATACAACATTCCACAAATCATAAACGCCTCGCCTGCACTGCGTTTTGGATGATTGGTGGACCAACTACGAATGATCTGCAGAGTGCTGGGGTTTAATTGGCTGATGACGATGTTTCCTGCATTCTGATTGGTGGCATAGACAGCCCAGAGCCCGCCTTCATCCACCATGAGGTCGATGTCTGAGTGCCCTCCCCAGGAGTAGTGGTACATGTTGTTATAGCCAGCAAAGTCCAGCTGGCGAGATCTGCTGATGACCGAGGTGCTGAAGTCAAACTTGATGATGGTGTGACTCTGGAACTTATTGAAATAGATGGAGCCATTATAAACCACCTGACCAGTACCAGACCAGGGGTGAGGGAGGCGGTGGGACGTGAAGTTGTCAGTTGTAATGAAGTCATACATTGACTGGTACTCCCTAACGAAGCGGTTGTTATGGTAACCATCCATGTACCACACCTGAATGGGAGGAAACCAAAAACAAATAAATAAATTACAGTGATGTAAAATAATAAAGATATAAAAACATCTTTATGCAATCATATTATATATAAAACTTTAACATTTTAACTTTCATGTTCCTGTTGTTTCTTTCTAGATGAGAAAAAACCTGCACACCATATGCTCCTATTCAAGCTGCGTGCTCGAAACATAACGAACAAATCTTGAATAGGAGCATATGGTGTGTGGGTTTTTTCTCATCTATACAGTCATCCTGCTACCCAGCGCCCTCGAAGGTGATGTGCGTATTCTGATCATTTTTTACCTGTTGTTTCTTTCCCCATCAGGGTCTGTATTTACAGTGGAGTAATATGAAACACTCGCCATGGTAAGCATGGTATTTAAAATACATACCACAGCTATCGACCAATTAGAGGGCTGGATTCAACCTACCTGTTTTATAATATACATTTTCACAGCTAGTATATCCTAGTATTTCTAAAATGTCAACTTTTCAAGAACTAAGAATGCACCTTGTTTTTAGCTTAACGGCCATGCATTTTTGAGTTCATCCAGTTGGTTTTGAAATGGCTTCATAAGCCCAAATGTTGTAGAATAGTAAACTAAAACATCAATTACACCTGTAATTGCACATGATGTTCAACAGCCAGCACATGCTAACTTCTCACCCTGAGGAACCATGGCTGCTGTGTTATCAGGCAGAGACAAATAGCCTGGAACCTATGGTGACCCCTTCATCTCCCGGCCTCTGGTCAGCAACACTGGATCACCGTATGCTCTCTAACCTGCTATCTATTGTTCTGAGGGCAATGTTGTGGCATGTGGGAATATGATTCTGCCTCAGCTATTCTACGTGGTAAATTGTGATTGACTTGAAGTGGTGAAAGCTGTGGTCATTTTTGTGCACAGTAATCAGAGTGCCTCTTTGTAACTATCTTGACCGAGTTATACCTCAGGGATCAATAAAGTTCATCTGATCCCATCTTGTTGTACTTTATGTAGTATGTTATATCCAGGTGTATGTTGTTTTAGAACCATGGAGTTGTTTTAGTAATGTGACCCTGTTGTCTCTGTTAGGAGCCAGGGGAGTGGTCATCATAACATTATACTGTATATAGCATGTTCTATCTAGGATAATATTGTATTTAGTATAGTGTTACAGAAGTATAATATATAGTAGTATATTGTCCAGTTATTTACTCTGTTGTCTCCTTCAGGAGCTACGGGATCGGTCATCCATGATCCAAACCTCGAGCCGGATGTCTTGATCGTGATTGGTTCAGAGATTCCTGTCAACTTCCCACATGCTGAAACCGAGACAGAAAAGGAATATGGAATGTGTGTGTCAGTATAGGCCTATGTACTGTATATAGTAACAATAAAAAACAATGACTTTTGCATTACATTTTTGTTACAAATTTAGTTCAAAATGTATTTATTTGTTTTTTAAAATCTGAAATCTATGCAAAGAAATATAGCCCATTAATGTGGAAAATAAATTTAAGACATTTATACAGGGATATTTAATTCCAATAGTCAAAAAATGTACTTTGTCAATCACAAGCAAATTTCCTACAGTCCTTTCAATACATCTTGATATAATTTTATGGTGTAGGGCAGTGATCCCAAAATCCATCTTGGGGTTCAGAATAGTTCTGGTTCTCTATCCTAGTTAGTAGTTAACTGCATTCACTGTGCATCCCATATCTAAATCAGTCCCTGGTTAAATGGGTTGTGTAAATTCTTCATGAAGTACATGTAGGGTTCTGAGGACCAATGGTGTAGGGTATTCTCTATTAGCTTGGAAACTCCCGGGGTTTCAAGGAAATCACAAATTGTCATCCTCTACTTACAATATATATTAAAACAGAGGGGGCACACTGATCCTTTTTTCTTCTCCAAATTTAGTAATGAAGACAAGGATGAAATTGAATGGAAAAACCTGGAAAATACACCCACTGTTTTTTCATGGATTGAAAAAGGAGGAAGCTGACAAGGAGGCAAAAGAAAAAAGGAATTGTGCTTTGCTGAAATAGGGAATGTATTCAGATACATCCCTAGTGTATATGTGTGTGTGTGCTAGTAGGAAAGCCCACCTAGCTTCTGCATGCAGGCCCTCAGTCTGTCCTCCAGGCTAGTGACTCGGCTGTGGAGCTCCTGGTAGTCGAAGCCTCCCAGCTGCTCCTGCAGGGAGCTGAGGAGCGCTGTGACATTTGCTGCCTCCTCCTTAAACTGACTGACCAGCCGTGCATCTGCCTTGTAAGCTTCCAACACCGGGATGAGAGGACGCAGCTCCTCCATCTTAGCCTTGATGGCCTGAAAAACAGATAGTGACTTCAGCAAAATCATTGATTAAAATTACCGTCAGAATAAACTCAAAATAGGTACAGTAGGTAGGTAATTTCAGCTGGAATTTTTACTGTGTTAACTGAAAAAATATCACTGACAGTAGTCTCAGACAGGACAAAATGGTCCTGAGATAAAATATGAGCCATTACCAGACGTCCCATGTTAATACTACAGTAATGCTGCCTGGAGAGGGCTACAGAGTGAAATGATTCAGTGGCCATGTTAGTTTTAGGAGTGAGCTGAAGGCATGGACTGGGGTTGTCCAAGTTGAGTCACATGGCCAACTCAACATGTCAATATTATAGGATCACAAACAATAGTGGCTGTTTTAGTTTACACCAGTGGTTCTCAATCCTGGTCCTCAAGTATCACAATCCTGCTGGTCTTCGCTCTGGTCATCTAACCAGGGACTGGTTTACACCTGGGACTTCAGGTGAATGCAATCAGCTACCTGGTTAGATGACCAGCAGGGCTGTGGTACTCAAGGATTGAGAAACACTAGTTTACACTATGGCCCATGGTCTATGGTAGAAATAATCAGCAGAAATAAAGCCCTGTTTGGCCCTGAAATGGTAATTCAGGCTAGCCCCTTGGTAGTGATGTAGTTTGATAGTGGTGTAGTGTGGTAGTGATGTAGTTTGGAAGTGATGTACAGTAGTTTGATAGTGGTGTAGTTTGATAGTGGTGTAGTTTGATAGTGATGTAGTTTGATAGTGGTGTAGTGTGGTAGTGATGTAGTTTGATAGTGGTGTAGTGTGGTAGTGATGTAGTTTGGTAGTGGTATAGTTTGGAAGTGATGTAGTTTGATAGTGGTGTAGTGTGGTAGTGATGTACAGTAGTTTGATAGTGATGTAGTTTGATAGTGGTGTAGTGTGGTAGTGATGTACAGTAGTTTGATAGTGATGTAGTTTGATAGTGGTGTAGTTTGATAGTGATGTAGTTTGATAGTGGTGTAGTTTGGTAGTGGTGTAGTTTGATAGTGGTGTAGTGTGGTAGTGATGTAGGTTGACAGTGGTGGAGTGTGGTAGTGATGTACAGTAGTTTGATAGTGGTGTAGTATGGTAGTGATGTAGGTTGACAGTGGTGTAGTGTGGTAGTGATGTAGGTTGACAGTGGTGTAGTGTGGTAGTGATGTAGGTTGACAGTGGTGTAGTGTGGTAGTGATGTACAGTAGTTTGATAGTGGTGTAGTGTGGTAGTGATGTAGGTTGACAGTGGTGGAGTGTGGTAGTGATG
>CABFOS010040117.1:3707-16131 GCA_900660315.1 Diretmoides pauciradiatus
GCGGGGTGCAATACCATTGGTGGCAGCATCGCAGTCGGGTGCTGTGGCGGCAATTTAGGAAGCCCCACAAAGAAGTAGTAATACTCACTGCGCATACCTACAGTGCTGCAGACGACTTGCCGGCGTTGCTGGTTCTTGTAAAACAAGGACTCAGACATCTGGAGTTTGTTTCATCTGATCCTACCGAAACCTTCAGAATGCAGAAATAAGGTTAACGTCAGACACGGGATGTTGATAAGTTTTGTAACTTATGGTAAGAGGGCGTCATTCCAGCACTAGCGTAGAGAATGACGACTGGGGACTAATGAAGGGCTAGTGCATTCTGGGTATTAATTACAGAGAAGGTACGGGAGGAAATTCTGATGAAAGGGGTTTTGGCCTTTCAGAAATGGGCTGCCAAGTCTCCAGCATCCCGGAGGGGGAACGAAGCTGAGGGCAAGACACGTTCTCTCACTAACAATGCACTGACCAGACACCTTCACAATGGTGAAACTGATTATATATTCACCATCCACCGGAGCAATTTATTGCTTTGCTTGTAAAGTTTTATCGACACATTCCAACGCATTTGTTGCTGGGTTTACTGACTGGAAACTCACTGAGAGAATAACGGAACGAGTACAGAAAATGCTTTGCTTTCACTTATACGTTGCACTCAACATCTGGGAACTGTGGATTCTTCCCTTGGGAGACAGATCGAAGCA
Organism: Diretmoides pauciradiatus; assembly: GCA_900660315.1. Taxonomy (NCBI): domain Eukaryota; kingdom Metazoa; phylum Chordata; class Actinopteri; order Trachichthyiformes; family Diretmidae; genus Diretmoides; species Diretmoides pauciradiatus. Next base: position 4,412 of record CABFOS010040117.1, read on the forward strand.
CATCAGTACTGTGGAAAGAGATATTAAGGTGTGTACAGTTACTGTCATTAAGTTCTCCCTTCCGGGGAGATGATGAACTTTTGGAATCCCCTGGAACATTTTTAGTAGTATACATAATATATATAGTATATGAAAAAACAAAACCACTTTGGGGTGGAAAAAGCGGCACACCAAATAAAAATGCAGGACAAAAGGGCTTCACTTCATATCTGTTTACTTAAAAGAGCTGACGCGTTTCGGCGAGAGCCTTCGTCAGACCATTTTTATTTGGTGTGCCGCTTTTTCCACCCCAGAGTGGTTTTGTTTTTTTCAAGTAGGCCTACTTCGTTTTAAGCTGAGCACCCACAGCCAATCCAGCTAACGGAGGACGCGCACCTGAGGTCTGTGATTGACACAGACCACCTGCTTTGCATCTACAGTATATATAGTATATGTTGGCTTTTGCAGTTCTGTGTGAAGTTGCCTAGCTCACTCACTGAGCCTTATTTTGAAACCTGCATTCAGCTGTGCTGTGTGATTACCTTAGGATGGCATTGTTGTAAACCTATTCCTAGTCGGTCACATTATTACCTCCGCCCAAGGACGAAGTCCGGGGGCGAGAGGTCATGTTTTCGGTCCTGTCTGTTCGTTCGTCTGTTCGTCCGTTCATTCGTCTGTGTACAAGATTACACAAAAACTTCCAGACCGATTTTCATAAAACTCAGGGAAAGGATGTAGTATCGGTCACTGACGCCCCCCTGAAATTTTGGGGCTGATCCAAATCACAGGGCGCCATGTAGGGCGCCATGTACACAGGTAGTGAGGTCTAATTGCTTAACGCATCATCCCTTTGACATTCTACTTAATATGTATGTTCCCTAAGGGTCAATGGGCACAATTTAACATGGCCGCTACTCAAGGTCAACACAACGCCGCGTAAACAGGAAGTGAGGTCTAATAGCTTAACGCAGCATCCCATTTTCATGATATCTGCTGGATAGGTTTAGCTTGGCCCTAGGAAGAGGTATCACATTTTGGAGTGGGTGTGAATCTGAATCGTATAAACAGGCGACATGCATCCTGGGCGGAGGTCTGCGCTCTCCAAGCACCTTTCTAGTTAGCCTATGTATCAGTAATAACTGGTGTGCTTGGGTTGTTTTCAGTGAACACAAATATTGCCATCATACACAGCCTTGCCCTTGGGATGATTTAATCCATTGTTTCCTTGTCTTGTGATTTGCGATAATTCATAAACAATGCAACACTGATATTTGTATCTGTAAATGTAGTTTAAAACAAACAAACACATATGCATTGTGATATTGGTGATGTGGAACCAGATACTGGTGATATTCTTCTGGTATTGTACCTTCCAAAACATAATTTTATCCAGTAGAAGATTTAACATGAAGAAAATGTCTCAATACCAATGGTGACAACAGATTCCAAAGCAGCAAATGTTGGAGGTTGAGGAATACATTTTCTTTTAAGGTAATCTTGCCAATGAATGAAAAGACATTTCTCCCCTTTGTGTTTTAAGAGTGTCAATGTTATAATACTAAAAGCTTTAGCAGCAGAGTACAAGGAGCTCAAATAACTAAAACAAAACTAATCCATGGTAGCTAAAATAGATTGCAGAGAGGGGGGGATATCAACAGCACATTGAATTCTGGCACCATTTCATCATTTCCATTTTCTCCTTCTCGGGCTTCTTAGTGTGGGAGATGAGCTGTCCAATATATACACAAGTTACTTCAGAAAAGTGAAGTCCCAGCACACACGTTCTGTTGTGATTGCACTCTTATGTCTATAATCTTCTCTTGTGCTGATATGACTCACACAACTGCAGAGGCAAAAGGGATCATGTGTCCTACAATGACGAGAAAGTCTCACTTTGCATAATCCAAAACCCTTTTTTTAACTGAAGTAACATAAAGTAGTTCTAGGGCTAGCAGCATGATAATCTAAGCACAGAAACAAAGTTTATTAAATTTAGCTTTCAGTGGAGGGACCCCAGCCCAAAATGTTTTATTGATGCACTCACTGAAGTGCAAAGACGCCATTAGTTGAGCTATTTTCAGCTATGGGTGGCTGAACAAACTAAGACATGTCTTTTGTGAATCCCCATCAGAGCCAGCCAGAGACAATATATCCTCAACTTCAGTTTCTTTAGACACTAAGCATGCCAGCAAAATAATATCAAGAGCGTGAGACGCTCAGTAGATTAAGAGTCGTGCTACTTCCTCGCAACACTTGAATGTGGTTTCCCGTCACTGTTGAAAACTAATACAGCAGAAATGCCACAGTAAAAAAAAGCCTTGTTGAGTGTGTGAAATATTGATCATCTGAATGTGTGAACCCATTTCCTCAGTACTGTATGAAGTATATCTATATAAAATATGGGACATCTGTTTATAGTTCCCATAGAGGAAGAAGATCTATATATGGACATCCTTTTCATCTGGTACTCCAACACTGGACTCGACCAGGAAAATGATGAGGCTATTGTTGTATTGCTTGGAATAAATAATTATTCGAATGTGCCATGTAGAATTGGAGATAGACCTCTACCAATGGTGTCGTTCCCTGGAAGCGTCTGGGGACAGGCACAAGCTATGCTTTGTTTGCCTCGTCCTCAGCACGCCCGGGGCGGCTTGGCGGCCCTTCCAGAGTGCTCTGCCTGCGCCAGCCTCTCCTTTTCAGAGAGGCAGATGCGGGCTTAGTTCTTCCAGGAGGAAGAGCCCCTCGAAGATGTATTGTCTGCGACGGCGATGGCGACAGTCATTGCACAGTGACCCCCCCCCCTCCTCTCCTTCCCTGCTCTGCCTCTCTGCCTTCGTGGCCATATACGAAGAGGGCGAGGCTCGGCCAACCTCCAACTCCCGCCATGCCAGCCCTCGATAATTATGTCAAGGGCTCACGGGATGTGCCGGTGGCCGCTGGCGCTCTCGCCTTTCACCAGGGTTGAGAGGTTGCTTGAGCCAGTGAAGAAAGGCCCTAAAAAGGCCCTAGAAACCAGCCCTAGCAGCATATCTGGTTCCAGGGGCGAGTGTGTGGTCCACTTCCAGGAAGGTCACTTTGCCAGCACCTCGAGACTGCTTTACTGCCAGTTTGGCAGATAAAGGGTTTGTGCTGGGCGAGTAAATGGCAGCTGCAGCCAACAATGTCGCCTTGCTGTTGACGACCATATCCTGGCTGATCAGGGACAAGCCGGACGGGTTGTCAGCGGAGGAGACTATCCTGGTGGCGAGGATGTCAGTGGCCATCCTACATCCTACACCTCGCCCAGGGAGTGGCCATTTGTGGAGGGAGAACCATGGCAACAAGCGTAGCCCAGCACCTCCACCCCTGCTGTCTATGATGCCCATGAGGGAGGCAGACAGGACGGCGCTCCTGAACGCCCCGCTGTCGGAGGATGGTCTATTTGGACCTGCCCTCGTGTCAGCGATGGCCAAACACCGTCCTCTCCAACGGAAACCTTCTGCCTCCTTCTCATCAACTGCAGGGACTTCACAGGGCTGAGTGTCAGCAACTGCTCGATGCCAAACCCGTCGTCTGGCAGCACAATCGGGTCCATCTGTGACCCAGGTTGCCCCCGGATGGCGCTTTACCCGCTGAGAAGACCCAGCCGGACCCCCTGGCCCCTGCTTGGCGTGGCAGAGTGAGAGCTGGGAAGCAGAAGAGAGCATGACTAGCGGCGAGGGCCATGATGACAGCCCCACCCCCAGCCTCTATTTCTGTGTGTTCCTGTTGTGTGTTCACTTCATAAAAAGGAAAGAGAGCCACCATTCTCCAAAACCTTACCATTTCACAAAAAGGCGTAGTGGTTCCTATTCTGTGTCTGGGTGTGTTACCTCTGTTCCAACGCTTATGAAGCTTTCTGCTCCTGCATGTGTCTGAGGGCCGAGCATGTTAGTCACAGCATCCAAGTCTCTTGGATTGTATATACATTAGGGGTGTCATGATTTTGATTCTAAATCGAAAATCGATCGAAATGAGCGTTTGATTCGGTTTGACCATCGAAATCACAAGCAGGTTTGCGATTCTCCCAGTATCTTATTTTTCTCTCCACCCCTGGCTACTTGCACGTGTCCAAAGGAGAGAAAAAAAGATGACACAGTGTAGCTGCTAGTTAACGAGCTCACCGGGTGCATCACACCATGGCCACTGCTGGAGACGGAGATGATGCCACACAGTGTATATAAGGTGAGAAGGCACCATTTTACACCTGTCTGTGTGGCTGGTGGTGGCTGGTCAGATCTCCATTGTCGTGCTGATGATGCTGTGAAACTGAATTGTCTGGATGTTGGATCACTAATGGTGAATAAAATACCCTAAGATTGGGGTTACACCGTACCTCTGCATCTTCCTGCTGCTACATCCAACCGCTAATGGTCATTTCTTACATTGAGTATTTATTTTTTATTTTTTAAAACTTATTACTTTTACTCCACTACATTTGAAAGACAAATATTGTACTTTTGACTCCACTACATTTCTATGAAGGTTCCCGCTACTTTTTGAAGTACTAATACAGTCTTTTTTTGTGTGTGTCTTACTTAAAGCGGTGTTGCTGTTGGGCAGTTAAAACCCATAGGCGTGTAACTGGGATTTTAAAACCAGCTTCTACTGATTGTTTTATTGATTTTTTCCCCCCTGAGGAAGCTGCAGCTACAGCAATCCCACTGTCTGCCTGATGCACACACTGCCAGAGCTGTGTGTGTGTTTTCTGTTTTGTGTCTCTATTTTGGGGTGGGGGGTGTTAAATAAAAAAATTAAAATTAAAATGACAATAGCTGTCCTTTGTCGATTGTCAATTGTTTCTATAGGCTTTGTAGCATCCTCTACAAGCTTTTTATTGTACAGGTTCTACAAACAAGTCAGTGCATTCAGTAGGTTTCAGAGTCTGTAAATGCGTTGACATTAAAAAGAAGATGTACTTTTGAATACTTAAGTATTTTTAAAAGCAAGTACTCAAGTACTTTAACTCAAGTAAAAATTTGACTGAACAACTTTCACTTGTATTGGAGTAATATTTGACCAGGAGTATCTATACTTTAACTCAAGTAATGGAGTTGTGTACTTTGTCCACCACTGGTCTGGTGTACAAGTCCAGGGGACGGCCCGTGCCATCTGGCATTCGGGCTCATTCTACCAGAGATATGGCAGCGTCTGTTCTGTTGCCATTCTCAGGGGAGTGGGAGTGGAGGAGATTTGTGCGGCGGTGTCTTGGTCATCGCCATCACTTCATTTGTACGATATTATCTCATGGATGTCTCTTCCTCTTCTTTCGCTCACTCTGTCCTTAGTGCAGCTGATGGGTCGGTGTAGCGAGAGTTGGCAACTAGTGGCCTTTGGCCCTGGTTGTGAGAGACTCCTTGTCGGTTATTGTCGGATGCAAGTGGTTATGCACTCTCCTGGACAGGATGGGTTCTTAATTTGCCTCCTTCTCCACAGTGTGGATGTTGGGTAGACAGGAGAAAATAACTTTCTCCCCTTTACATATTGACGGCCCCGTCTTAGCGTAGAGGGCTAGGTCAGAGGGACGGACCCTGTGAGGGATGAGCTACACCTGGTGAAGGTTGTGTCAACACTGGTAGTCGGTCCCGGGTGCAGTGAGATGACTGGTTCTGAATAAGGACTTGAGTCTCAGTGGGGATACATTTGGCCTCGCTCGCTCCGCTTAAACCATTAGGAGCAGAGCTCCCTATGGGACGGAGCTCCAAGAAATAGAACGATAGTTCCTGGAGGTAGACTCCAGTTCTGAGTGGAGCGGAGCCCCATAGGGCTGCTGGCCCACATCAACATGTTCAACCCGGCTGTATTTTATACTTTTTGGCAGGACGAGCAGGTGGTTGTCGCCCTCTTTATATAGGGCACCCAGTAGGGGCGTAGACATTGACTGTGACCGAAATCACTCACTGACTATATACAGTAGTGAATTTGCCATTTTGTAGTGCTGTCCGAATGTATAGTGATAATTAGTATACCCTATATAGTGGACTCATCATATCCCATAATGCATCATGAAAAGTAGTGTATGACCGATGGTCACTAACCAAGCCCTGTGTACCATCATGCATTGTGCTGAAAGAAAAAGAAAAATGTCAGACAGACCTATTGAGGAGAGAGAGCAGTGCAACCTGTCGTCATTTTCCGTTTAACTTTCAGTTTGTTTTAAGAGTTTCGTAGCCGAGGTTGATCAGCCATGTTTAAATTGTGCAACAGCAATGACGTAATTGACGATGAGTAGTGTCCGAAAATGTTTTTTTATTTTGCGGATGAGCTCACTATATAGTCCTGTACATAGAACTCCCTACATACTGACTAGGGCAGCAGTGAATGAGTGAGTGATTTCAGACACAGCCATTGAATCTTCAGTCATTGGTTGCCTAGGCAACGGGGTAAACCATTAGGAGTAGAGCTGGAGTCTACCTCCAGTTACCATCGTTATTCTATGTTGCGGTCAGGTTTGCTGCTTGGTACCCAAGAGCCTGTTAATGAGGCCATCTCACTATGATGTCATCTCCTGTAACACCACAGAACAGGTTTAGTTAATTAGCACCAAAGAAGTATCATCTTGGGACATATAATACCTTCTTCCTCTGGAATGAACTAACTACACTGGAACAGAGAAAGCTTCATATTCTACTTTGTGAGATTTTGTAAAACACATTGTCACCTGGGGGGATTGCTTTCATCCACTACTATTAAGGGTGCAGTTAATTATGTGAGGGTACTCACTCCTTGCCAAATAATCACACCATCATACTATACACATTTAGCCTTAAAACCTTTTTATTTGATATAGCATACAGATCTCTACTGTGACTCCTTTAGTAATGTATTTTCTCTCCATTGTGATTCGATTATAATTTTAATGAGTGTACTGCTCTAATTTAATTCTTGTGTTTGTATTGTTTTTATTTGACTTATTTCTGTAAAGCCCTTTGAATTGCCGTTGGCACGTAAAGCGCTATATAAATAAAGTTGCCTCACCTTTCAGGTCTCTCTTTTTCCGATTAGAGGATATATGGGTATAAAAAAGACTGATGTATTGCACAGCATCAATCTAATCCAGTTTTCATTCTGTTAGTTTGCTGATGGTATTATACAAGGATAGTGCAAGAATATTCTTTAAATATCAATGCAGCCTATGATCCTATGTTCTGAAGCAAAGAAAACAGCAGATCAAAGGGTTTTGAATGCTACTCGTATCGCACAGTAGCGCCAACATAACAAAAGAAACTATAAAAAGTGTGCCTATACAGAATAAAGCTGAAGTCTACAGTAAATGATGGTGGCTGAGAATAGTCAAATGGAACAGGCTGTTAAAAGCAAACAAATTATTAATTGAGTCTTTAAGTTCCCCACAAATGATAATGGAACTGTACAAACAAAACATTGCAAACAGCAGGTGGTCATTGCTTTCACTGAGAACAGTTAAATATTTGGTATGAAAGGAAAGCTCTTTAGATAAATAGATAAATTAAAAAGGTTTAGCTACCATAGTTCACTGTAGGCTCATACATCATCTTCTGTGGACTCCTGCATACCAACTCACACCAGGGTGAGTTAAAATAAACCCTGGTTCTCTGCAAAACTCAATCCTCTGTGGTCAGAAAACGACGAGGCCTACAAGAGTGGTGACAGGGACAGTACTCTGAGAAGCTGAGAATACACTGTGCTGACTCCTCGTCAGTCTAGAAAGGTCTGCGGGAGATCACCAACTACAAACCCAAACCGTCCCACTCTATGAATGACCTTCGCCTGACTAACAACCTGAATGAGTTCTACTGCAGATTTGAAATACAATGGAACAGTCCAAGTTTAAAACGTGAGCCGTGTAACCTTACCCTTTAAAAACGGGAAAAATGACTTTATTGAGCCTATATGCAGTGGAGGAAATATGTGATTGTGAGTCGTCAAAGCGAAATATAAAAATCTTCACTAGCATTTCCTTCCACCACTGTCAGTTACAATGTATCCTGTAATTTCCTTCTCAGAATAAGAGCTTTGAACTTTTGCACTGCGTGCTGTGATGAAATCCCTGTGGAATAGAAAGGAGAGGTGAAGCAGCCAGGAAACGAAGGAAAGCTCAGGGAACTACTGTAGGAAGATGGAAGAGAAAATCATTTTAGCTGTGTCAGAATTCCCTGAGTTGTACAAGACCTCTTTGAGGGTGAATAGGGACCTAGGGAGGAAATCATTCTCCTGGAAACATGTCTCCAGCCAAGTGGGGATACCAGGTGTGTTTAAGTGCATCAGAGAGTAGAGATCTGTGACCAATGGCTATTGTATTTTATAATAATATTGCCATTGCAAGGTATTGAGCTATATTAGGACTATTTCTTGTGCCACTATGTCATCTAGATAAGATTTGGTAGTTTAAAATAATCGAAATTAAATAATCAAAAATAAAACTCATGTGTTTATCAAAAATGTGTATATTTACCTCCGCCCAAGGACGAAGTCCAGGGTGAGAGGTAATGTTTTCGGTAGTGTCCGTTCGTCCATCCATGTAGTATCGATGACCCCATGAAATTTTGGGGCAGATCAGAATCACGGGGTGCCGCATAGGGCGCCGCGTAGGGCGCCGCGTAAACAGGAGCTGTCGGTGTACAAGATTACGCAAAAACTACCAGACCGATTTTCATGAAACTCAGTGGAAGGGTGTAGTATCGGTCAACGACGACCCCATGAAATTCCGAATCACAGGGCACCGCCTAGGGCGCCGCGTAAACAGGAAATGAGCTCTAATTGCTTAACGTATCATCCGATTTTCATGAAACCTGGTGGGTGTAGTATCGGTCAACGATGACCCCATGAAATACCGTCTTCCTCTGGAATGAACTAACTACACTTGAAGAGAGAAAGCTTCATGTTGTACTTTGTGAGATTTTGTAAAGCACATTGTCACCTGGGGGGGGATTGCTTTCATCCACTATGGGTGCAGTTAATTATGTGAGGGTAGAAACGGCTATTGTTTCTCTGCTTAACTACATATACCGGTATGTTGAATAAAACTACATTGCAACCGTGATGTAATATACTCCTTGGAAAATAATCACACCATCATACTATACATATTTACCCTTTCAGGTCTCTTTTTCGATTAGAGGATATATGGGTATGAAAAAAGACTGATGTATTGCACAGCATCAATCTAATCCAGTTTTCATTCTGTCAGTTTGCTGATGGTATTATACAAGGATAGTGCAGGAATACCAATGCAGTCTATGATCCTATGATCTGATGCAAAGGAAACAGCAGATTAAAGGGTTTTGAATGCTATTCGTATCACATACTGTAGTAGCTCCAACATAAAAGAAACTATAAAGTTTTCGGTAGGGTCCGTTTGTTCGTTCGACCGTGTACAAGATTATGCAAAAACTACCAGACCGATTTTCATGAAACTCGGTGGAAGGGACACCACGTACACAGGAAGTGAGGTCTAATTGCTTCACGCATCATCCCTTTCACATTCTACTTAATATACATGTTCCCTAAGAGCCAATGGGCACAATTTAACATGGCCGCCACCCAACATCAACGTAACCTCTCGTAAACAGGAAGTGAGGTCTAATAGTTTAACTCAGCATCTGATTTTCATGATATCTGCTGGATAGGTGCAGCTTGGCCCAAGGAAGAGATATTACATTTTGGAGTGGATTTGAATTTCAATCGCATAAACAGGCGACATGAATCCTGGGCGGAGGTCTGACCTTTCTAGTTTTTGTGTATTTTGGGTCACATTAGGAAAAGTCATCAGATTTCAGGCTAAACAAATGGCATTTGTGGTGTTTTTACTGCTATCAAATGTCAAAACGGGTCAAATTGGTCCCGAGCACTATGTAAGGGTTAAGGCATTTTAACATGTTTTAAACAGTCCTATATAGATAAAGTTTATTACATAGTTATAACCAAGTGGATAAATGTATGCTTTTATTTTGAAGGCCGCCCCGCTGTATCCTGTATGTATTCCAGTATTCTTCTGGTTAACTCTGGAGAGCTTGATGCAGCTACCAGTGTTGCTGATCCTCTGACATAATGCTCCTAGTTCCCCAAAGAGACCTAGGGTGCATTCAAGGCCATTTCTATTAGCGTTTTTGAAGGGTTCAGCTATTCCAGGTGATCCATTCAGTATCTTCATAAAACAATGCTTCTTTAAGAAGTATTAAACGTATTTCTGATCTAGTGAGTTAACGACTAGATACTTCTAATCTATTACAGTGGAGTCCCATGCTTCCAATCAAAGTCCTTGGGGATCCTCAGCAAAATGTAAAAAAAGTAACAGTTTTATTTTACTTTTAGTCATTTTTAATTCACTAAACGTTAGTATACTAAGACAATGTATAAATGTGACAACTTACATAGGTTTCATTTCCTCCACACTGACCTCACTAACTATAATAAAACAGTAATGTAGTTATTTTTCCTACTCTTTTAACAACAGAAACCTTCCCTCTTCTTCATATGGGACCAAATCTTACCCAATGTGGATACTTGGCTTAATGCATATATGTTTAGGTGTCTTTATGTGAAAAGGTTTGGGAACTCAATAACAGCTCTGGGCAAGATTGCATTGCATTTTATTTTGGATTATACCATTTATTTTGCATTATACCATTGCATTTTATGCAAATAATGTAGAATATACACAACAACACATGATCAATTATTTTATGGTTTCATTATGTAAATGTGGCCATGGCCAACTCCGTATCTAATCTGTTTCCTGTTGTAGGAAACAGATTCTCATTTGCAATGTAATTCAACTCCCCAGTGACAGGTTGCAGGTGCTTACATGGTGTGAATGAACCATAAAGTGATGAGACAGTCTGCTCTGCTTCCCCGAGCATCTGTGAAGAGAAAAGAGCCTGAGGATGTCGTAAAAATCACTAAACATAAGCATTCACAAGGCAATAATGCATCTTTAGAGACCTTGGTGTTCCTGCTTCCACAGTTCGCAATGTTATTAAAGAGATATCCAGAAGTAAATCACATTTTATGAGCCACACGCATATTTGTGTGACTTCTATATGGTGAAACCATAACAATACTGGACATGAATTCAACATTGCAGATATCATTTCAGCAGACCAGGGCCAAAAAATGGCATTTTCCCCAAACTCCTTAGGTTGAAAAGTTCAGCTCTGCTGCACTGCTGAGATACTGAAGATTCAGGGCATAGTATGAGCTGAGCGGGCAGGAATGGAGAAAAAAAAAGATTGTTTGCTCATGTGCTGTTAAATAAAACAGATATATGTGTGAAGACTGAAAGTTGTTGTCTAATTTCTACATTTCTAATGATTTCACTTTGAAATAGGGATGGATGCACGATATATCAGTCATCATATCGGTATCATCCGATAATTACTTAAAAATGCATTATCGTTATCGGACAGATATCAATATGCAATATCAGTAGCTATATCGGTTGATATGACCATGGAAATAATCGGTTATCGGATATCGGCCAAAATTTCAATATTGTGCTTCCCTGAAAGATAGATAGATAGATAGATAGATAGATAGATAGATAGATAGATAGATAGATAGATAGATAGATAGATAGATAGATAGATAGATAGATAGATAGATAGATAGATAGATAGATAGATAGATAGTAGGGATGCACGATCGGTCATCATATCGGTATCGACCGATAATTACTTAAAAATGCATTATCGTTATTGGACAGATATCAATATGAAATATTGGTATCGATATCGGTCAAT
>CABFOS010040129.1:0-10297 GCA_900660315.1 Diretmoides pauciradiatus
CTACTACTATTACTACTACTATTACTACTACTACTACTACTACTACTATTACTACTACTACTACTACTACTACTACTACTACTACTACTACTAATAATAATAATAATAATAATAATAATAATAATAATAATAATAATAAACAAACGTTATAATACATTTTTTAAAAACTAAAATATTTAGCTTTTATGGTCAAATGTTCTGTACCTGAAAAATATAATCAAAATAGTTCAAAATCAAAGGGCCTTTTATTCTTAAGGGGGGGAATATCTAGATGTTCTTAAGATAGTATTTGAGAACTTAATATTTCTTACAAACTTATTATAATTTATCTTTAAGAACTTAAGACCTTAAGCACCCACTCTGCCGAAGTGTCCGTGAACTACACACAGCTCCAGACTCTGACCTTTGACCTTCCTCAGGGTTGACCTGAACTGTGACCGCCTCGTCGTCATTCCCCAGTCTGACCGCTAGGTGGGGGTACGCGCCTCGTCGTCAGTTCCCAGTCTGACCGCTAGATGGCGGTACGCACCTCGTCATGAGCCGCTACCGCTGCAGCTCGAACCAACGAGAGAGAAACCAGGAAGTGGATCTCTCTGTACCCTAAACGAGTCCACCAGCGTCTGATAGAAACCCTTTCCAGACATGAAGACGTAAATATGTGTTGAAGTGACCGATTCTACTGTTCACCATGAAGATAAACGAGAATACGTTACTGGAAGGAGAGAAAGTCGTGTTGGTTCCTTACAATGCAGACCATGTGCCCAGGTAATTCCACACATTACCGTTAGTCCGCTTCTCTGCAGACTCGTTTGGCTGTTTTACTGTCACATTGTGATGCAGATGCACTGATTCACCGATCACCCAGTCAAACCAGTCCAGCTGCACCTGGATCTGTGTGGGTGTGATGTGTCGGGGAGGGATGGGCCCTCTCCTCTGTAGGCCCTGCATGACACACTGCCCATCACTGTCCCATCACTGCCCATCACTGTCCCAACCTGCTCCCTGTACTGCATCCATCCCCCTGGTTGACCTGATGGCGCCTGGGTTGCACTAACAGATCATTAGTTCAGCTTTAGCATCACTCCATCTGTCAATTTCTCCCTTTCCCTTCCTGCTATTCATCCTCCTGCTGTTCATCCTCCTGTTGTTCATCCTCCTGTTGTTCATCCTCCTGTTGTTCATCCTCCTGTTGTTCATCCTCCTGTTGTTCATCCTCCTGTTATTCATCCTCCTGTTGTTCATCCTCCTGTTGTTCATCCTCCTGTTGTTCATCCTCCTGTTGTTCATCCTCCTGTTGTTCATCCTCCTGTTGTTCATCCTCCTGTTGTTCATCCTCCTGTTGTTCATCCTCCTGTTGTTCATCCTCCTGTTGTTCATCCTCCTGTTGTTCATCCTCCTGTTGTTCATCCTCCTGTTGTTCATCCTCCTGTTGTTCATCCTCCTGTTTATGGCTGTAAGGTATCACGAATGGATGAAGTCTCCTGAGCTGCAGCAGCTGACGGCCTCGGAGCCGCTGTCCCTGGAGCAGGAGTATGACATGCAGAGGAGCTGGAGGGAGGATAATGACAGTAAGCGAACACCCGTCTTGTCTGTGTACACACTAGAAATAAGAAATAATTCAGCTACTGATTAAGATCCACTGCAGAACAGCTGCATTTGTTCTTCCTTTATACCTTTTTCTTGTTCATGCACCTTGGTGGTGAGAGGCGATAGGGAGTGACAGAATAGTTTTTCTTACCAGAAGCAGACAGATCTGACTGATTTATAACCTTTAAATAATCAGTAATCAGTGGATATGAGCGTTTGTAATGGCTGATTATTTGCATTATCTTGCGGTTCCACACAGGGATAATACTTCAACCTCTTATTACATGAAAAGGTTTTCCGTCCTGAAAGAAAACTCACTCTACTCACTCTTATCTTGCCAGAGTGCACCTTCATCGTCTTGGACAAGCAGCGGTGGGCGGACCCCGAGGTACAAGAAGAGCAATGCATGGTGGGAGATGTCAACATCTTCCTGACTGACCCCAGTGACCCCTCCTTGGCTGAGCTGGAGATCATGATAGCCGGTGACACACTTGCATGTTTATCTTATCAACATCAAACACATCTGACGTACTTCTTAAGTGGCTTTTCGAGTGACTTAGTTTCCAGTGCAGCCTTTGTATGTCCCCGTTTCTTGCATATAACACACACTAAACACACTAAATAACCTTGTGGTTTCCTGTATTTCCACAGAGCCCAGCTACAGGGGCAAGGGCATTGGGAACGAGGTGACGCGCATGATGATGTGCTATGGTGAGCAGGCCACACGATCCTTCAGGATACTTCTTAACTCGTGTTTAACCAGGTTATGGTGTAGTTGCGGGTGGGGTCTGGTTCTGTTGGCCACAGAGCCGCTGTGGTGGATCAGTGGGCCGTAGTCTTTAGGTAACTGCTGTGGTGGTGATCAGTGTGCTCTCCTCCGCCACTAGGAGTGAACAAACTGGGGATCCAAAAGTTTGAAGTGAAGATCGGGCTGGACAACAAAGTCAGCATCGCCATGTTTAAGAAACTCCACTTCCATGAGGTACTGAGGTCAAACATTCCCATCGTATGAGGTAGACACGGAAGAGCACGGACAGCAGGAAGGTCCAGTAAGTGAATGTAACCATCCCACTCCTGTTTGTTGCAGTTGTCACTGTGTAAGGTGTTCAAAGAGGTGACCCTGGGGATGACAGTGGACGAGTCGATCCGGACGAGACTCCTGGGTGACATGGCCTACATGAAGGAGAGGGAATACAGACAGACCTGCAGCAACACACAGGAACTCACGTCACAATGAAGGGATGCACTGCCCTGTGCGAACGCTTCACAAGGACCTCCAGCTGTGAAGCACCTCCGGATACTTGGACACGTCAGTACTGATACTGATCGGTCCAAGGAACTCTGGACAAATGCTGCCAGACGACATCGGGAACCTGAGCTGAGAACCGTTCTGTTATTTATAATAATGCATGCACACATATAGGTGTGCGGTATAGTCGCCTTCCTGTACTCTGCAGTCTCCTAGTTGTACTACAAAGATGTTATTTGTGATGTTTTATCCTCGGCATGCACTGCAGAAAAGACCGTTTTCATGAGATGTATTCAAGTTTAGAAACACTTTTGATTTGAACCTTTTAAGATGAGATGGAACGGGGAAATTGGCTAATTGGTTTTCTGTTGCGGTAAAGTGGATCGTCTGCATATATCGCGTCCATGGCACAGAAATAAAATACCCGATGTTGATGCTGGGAAAGGATGATTCATATCTACCACACACACACTGCTGTTGGATGGGAACACAATACCAAAATAATGGATGTTGATATTTATAGCCCATCTCCGTTCTGCCAAGTTACACTAATACCCCCCCGTCACACACACACCCACACACACTATTAAAGCTTGTGGTGTTACATTTTCCATAAGATGATGTTCATGAGAGAAGTTTGAGAAAGCTTTGGGTTATTGTATGTCTGTAGGGGAGACCAGACCTGAAGTTTTTGGAGGTTTGTCACCAAACCGATGCATTTGTGGTAGATTCGTATTCTTATGGGGGAAGAAGGATGAGAGAGGAGGACGTCTAGAGAGGTGCTGTGGTTGAGGCTGTAATCTAGTGATGCATTTGTGGTGCTTTCTGTTGTAACGGGGAGAGAGAGGTGTCCACAGGGATACGATCTAGTGATTAATGGTGGTTTTTGATGTGTGTGCGATGAGCCTTTGGGAAGCTGACGTGATGTTTTGGGTCATTTGATCTTCGCCGGTACTGAGGGGGCGGTGTCCTCATAGAGTCAGATGCCGGATGATCCATTTTACTGTACGAACACCAGGATCAATTAGGGTTTAGACTGATGTAAAGGCAAATTGAACAAATTTGCCTTCAAAATAAAAGCGCAGACATTGACAAGTTAAAGTTGGCCAGTTGGGTATAAAGCACAATAGCATCAAACCAAAATACATGATCACCAACATATTTATTTGTCTCATTCCTAATTTACTTATTCTAATGATTTTCTCTCCCACAGCTGTTTCCATCGCTTGTTATCAAGTGATTTAACATGTTTG
Organism: Diretmoides pauciradiatus; assembly: GCA_900660315.1. Classification (NCBI taxonomy): domain Eukaryota; kingdom Metazoa; phylum Chordata; class Actinopteri; order Trachichthyiformes; family Diretmidae; genus Diretmoides; species Diretmoides pauciradiatus. The sequence goes on from CABFOS010040129.1 coordinate 4,090, forward strand.
GAATGTTGGTTCGTCCACATACTCACAGTTCAGTTTAGTTTCATGGGTTTGATCAGGACTTATTCAATGTTATCTATCTGCTTTTAAATTCAATATACTCCCCATTATGTTAACAGAAAACCCCAAACAGAATAATGTAATGTCTCTTAGTTTACTATTATGCTTTGAGATGGAGGTCTGTTCTGTCCGGAAGTTTTATTCAGCTGTAATGCTCTCAGTCATTCAAATCCACACTAACGCTGCGGTTTCCTGGCGTGTTGGTCATTAGGGAACTCGCTGCGGGGTTCAGAGCTGCAGCTACAGTGAAATGCATACAGAAGAAAGTGTAGTCCGGCTAATGGTGACCGTGGCCGGTGGCCCTTCCTGACTGCTCTTTGGAGCTCAGCATCACATTACATCATTCATACCCTCTTCTTTCAGCGGTCACATGAGCTAATCCACTTTATTGTTAAGTGGTATGGTCCGTTGACCTTCTCACGCAGTTAATGGAGACACATACGATACAATGAGTGTGTTGATCAGGAAATGGAAAGTCAGCGTTACATCTCTGGCCAATACAATATATACATTCTTTGCAGTTTATGGGTTTATCTGTATTTGACCTGTGTAGTTTGTAGCAAATATATAAATGTAAATGAATCATTCGTCTTTCTCACTAATTTGTCTTTGTATAAAAGCAGGAAAAAATGGGTACTTTTATGATTTTGTCACTGTTACAGTTACAATCTCTATCTCTAGATGTTTCTATACTCCTTACAAGGATATCTGCATGTATATAATCAATTAATAAATACTTGGCTTTCTTCTCATTGCACCGTCCTATCAGTCCTCTGAATACTGAAAACAGTTTGGTTTGATCCATCGCACTTTGGCAGCAGTAGTAAAAGACAAACTAACATAACAGGTTATGCTTGTTAGTAGATATTTATTTCCTGGCAGAAGAAAAGCTACTTTGCATAGGTGAAAACATCAGATGATGCCACTAAGTTTGGTGGAAGCTGATGCAATGCACAGGTTTCAGGTTTCTGAATCGTCTCAGATCTACCAGAACTGACCATATTCATTAAATATGCATATATTCTTATTCAGGATAGAAGCTCCAGGTTTTTCTCTGCCAGCAAATAAATACACATTCTAACCGGTGTTTCATGTGGCCGTCATTCATCCATAAGGTTAAGAATGTTCCTATTGGCAATGTGTGTTCAATATACTCCACCATTCTCCTTCCACAGAAACACACACAATGTTAAAACATTCCTGCAGCACGAAGCCATTTATTGATGTTGACAATAATTGAGCATAGACAAAGCTTTACAAAAATGAGTGCAGCAAACCGTCTAGGCAGCGCTTAGCGCCTTGACAGCTGAAAAACTTGCATTTCAGTAGTTACACGTGGCCTCAGATCATCTCTCAAGATTACCAATATAGATGACAGAAATAATTTAGTTCAATAAACACTTTATCCATGAGAGGCCCCGGAGGTTTTAGGTGTAACTGGTAGAGTTTGTATGGAAGTTAGTGTAAAGATAGCATGGAATAAAGCGAGGTGTGACCATGGCCCCCTTGCTACATTAAACAGGTGTAAGACGAAATAAGGAAGACGCGTAAGTGAACCAAGCATTCACTCTTTACTGCACATGCTCAGACTGCCCGATCAAACATTGGTCTATACATCATCCTGATTGGCATTTCAATTTGATTTAAGACTTCAACGCAGCACAGACAGGGCCACCTGACAACATTTCCCTCGACATCCCTCAAACACAACCTATTCTCCATGTGATGTACTGAACAGCAAACCGTAAGGCGTTGGTCACATGAACATGGTCAACAGGTCGTCATCTGAGATAACGTCAGGTTTAAAAACAGGTTCAAAGAAGGGCCAAGAGCAACAATTCCATAGGAATTTAAGCTGATCTTTACACATCAGTCCACCCCCCCTCCATCCATCCATCCATCCAGACTTCACATCCCCAACATCACAAAACAGGGTGAGGGGATGCAAGGGTTCCCATCTTAAAGAGATTCACCGTTTCAGCATATTTTTAAAAACAAAATAGCGTTTTTACTGATTAGAGATCATTCCCAGTATACACAGACCCTGTGGCCCTTAGTGATGGGGGAGGCAGACTGATGTTTTAGTTCTTAGATGCTTGCGTGGATTCAAGAAGCTCCTTCGCCATGGAGGACAGGTTCTGCACCAGCTGTCGGACCACGCCCTCCTGAACCCTGGCCCAGGATAGGCTGTCGTCCACGGCAACGTTGATTGGCACGCAGGCAGCTTCCCTTCGCAGGTCTGTCAGCTGGCAGGCGGCGGCAGCTCCAGCCAATCCCAGCAGCAGGAGGAGGAGGAGCTTGAGCAGCAGGCCAATGAGAGAGCGTCTCGGTTTAGGGGCCGATTCCACAACGGCCTTTTTATCTGGAAAGATGAAATGAGAGAGGTTGACCATTAGAACAATTCCTTAATCGATAAACCAACCTCTTAATGTACACATACACTTTTATAGATACAGGACAGGATAGTTGGGTAAATGACTGTTAAGGGAAGATGTGAGGTGTAACAATGCTTTCTCCTCTCCCTGAGTGATATTTCAGGCTTTAAGAAGTCGATTTCATTATTATGGAGCGTTATGGAGTTATGTTATTTTATTCCATTCAAAAAGCACCTGCATCAGTTGTATTGTTTGTGAGAGATGAGAAGTGTGTTTGCAAGTCAAAAACATACTTGGTGACTTTTCAAACCTACTGGTGTTGTGCCAAAAACATCTGCCTCCAATATAAAAAAACAAAACAGAGATGGACTTTAAAAGCTCCAGCGCTCGATAAAACCAGACAGTCCTTAAACACCTGAACTACTGTAGCCCTTTAAGAGGCACATCACCCAGAAACACGGACCTACCTGCTGCTTAAAGGATCATTTCAGTAATTTTCAAAGTGGACTCTATTTCCTCATGTTCCTCATGTGTTTGTGACTGATGGGAACAAGAATTTTTGAAATTGGTCCAGTTTTAAGGTAGCAGTTATAAGTTGGCGCCGGAGCTAACCGGCTATGTCTCTAAAAGCGTTTTTTTGCCACTCACAGGCTCCGATTGTTGTTCTATGTGTCTCATGTGATCCCTACAGAGAAATAAAACGTTTTTCTTTACCTTTCGCTTGATCCGGTCTTGTCATTGTGTTAGCATCCACAACTAGCCAGCTTCAGCGAGTCAACATCCAATAAAGATCTAGTTGCAACAAGAGGTCTCACTCCTCGTGAAATTTCAAAACAAGATTTCTCGTTGAGCTCGAGAAGTCCCATTGTGAAAGAGTGAGACCTCTTGTTGCTACTAAACCTTTATTGGATGTTGACTTTCTGAAGCTGGCTAGTTGTGGATGCTAACCCAATAACAAGACCGGATCAAGCGAAAGGTAAAGAAAAATGTTTTATTTCTCTGTAGGGAACAACAACAATCGGGCAAAAAAAAAAACGCTTTTAGAGACGTAGATGGACTACATTGCCCCTACTTGTAACGTTGAGCCGGTTAGCTCCGGCGTTAACTATTAACCTCTACCTTAAAACTGGACCAATTTCAAAAATCTAAAAATCAGTCACAAACACACACGAACATGAGGAAATAGAGTCCACTTTGAAAATTACCAAAATTATCCTTTAAAGAATAGTGCGTAGGTATTTATTAACGGGTACACACTTTGAGAGCAGAAACAGTAAGTGACCCTCTTCGGTTCTTCTTGTTTTGGCTGTTCAGTACTTGTAGAAGATGGGGTATGCGACTGCGTGTTTCTTACCTGCTGCCGGTCCATTCCTCTTCTTCTTCTCTTCTTTCCTCTTCTTCTGCTGCTCCTGTGCGGCCACGGCTGCCATCTGGGCGTTGTATTCTTTCCTCCTCTTCTCCTTCTCCTCTGCCTTCTCCCGTTTACGAGCCTCCCTCTCTTTCGCCTCCCGCTCCCTCTGCTTGGCCTCCTTCTTCTTCTCCAGCTCTGATGAGATTGAGGCGCGATGAGAAATACGATCAGAGGAGAAGATGCAATCATTCTCCCAGCAGATTTTATTTTCACATGCATTCATGACAAGAGGTTGTGGCAATTTGTTGTCGTCTCAGCAATGTTCCTGTGGTGTCCCTGTCATAAAAGAATAGAAAAGCACTTCCTACCCTCCAGTCTGCAGGACGATAAACACATTACATGTCTGGTGCTCCTGGATAGGCATTGTAATATATCTTTGGCCAAGACACCTTGAGGAGAGGTCGGGATTGTGTATTACACCTTGAATCAGACTTCAAGGTTTCGGGTTAGATTGGTTTGGCCTGTTGGTTAAAATCTGATATCGGCCAATCAACGCTGTCCACCGCCAATATGATGGAGCTGAGGATCTGATTTTACTCATCCAGCTTCAGGGGTGGTAGAAAAAACTTGAATAGAAACCTGCCTCACTCTGCCTTAATAGGATGCTAACTCCTCCTGTTTCAGTGGCTTCTCCACCCTGATAAGAAGAAAACTCTGAACGAAACACTGCATCCACTTGCATATCCTTCAAAAACCCATATCTGTCAGACTACACCCAAAATCTATTACCATTATTGGGTTATATACACTAGAACAACGTACAGAGAAGGTTTATTGTTATGGAGTATGGGTGTACTACTTGGTATGTGTTATGATGCGTTCTCCTGAAACTACTTTAAAACTCCAATACACTGATATGCTCTGGTACCCTACTCACCTCTCTCCCTCAAGAGACGCTTCTCTCTTGTACGATCCACCTCTTCCTGAATGGCCCTCATGTGCTGCAGAACCTATAAAGGAAACACATTCAATGTTCTGTACATCAGCCAAAGTTTTAGCCAATGAAATTACATGCATCTGCAAACTGCTCCTTCATTCATTCTCTCATTCATTCTCTTTTTCTCCCCTCTTACCTTGGAGGCACATTGTTTGCACTGTTTTTCATCCAGACAGTCTCCTGCAGCCTTGGCCAGGCTGGGCTCCAGCGGGTTGTCCTTTAGATCCAGCCACTTTAGACTCTTGAGCACACACACACACACACACACAACACAGTGAGTGCACAAGTGAAACACATCGATAACTGTGCCGTCAGACCAGCAAAACAACTTCAAACATGACCACGATAAGAATAGGATCTTTTACTATAGAGGTGATGACTGCACCTCTCACCTGTCAATCCCGATAGTACACAGTACTCTGTCACCCCACTCCCATGTCACCGGAAACATACAGCAGGAGGAATGTGCAGTCGAGACATAAACACTGCCACATGTGTCCCCTACCCTGAGCTGGGACGCGCTGACAGGCAGGACGCTCAGCTTGTTGTTGTACAGGTCCAGGTGCTGAAGGTTGCCCAGGTTCCCCAGCTCCTCTGGTAGACTCGTCAGCTGGTTTTTACTCAGGTCCACCTTGATCAAATGGGTCAGGTTGCAAAATTCTGGCTGCACAAAATAAACCAAACCAAAAAAAGGGATGTGAGTCTGATTATTTGGTCTGTCAGAGAAGACATAGTATACAGGATATCCAGGAGACAGATTGACAGTCGCTAGGCAACCCTATACTACTGTACGTTGCCAAAAGTAACACAGGAAGTGTGTGAAAATATGTTCACCACCTGGTTCATGCATATCTGTGTTCATACTCACAGGAAGGGAGGTAATATTGTTGCAAGACAAGTCCAATACTGTCGCTTTGGGGAATGCAGCCTGTTAAATAAACAACAATATAGTTATCATGTGGTCTCATGTACGTTAAAGTCTAAATACAGAACACACAGAGTTCAAATCACTTCATTGTACTGATTAGATCATTTACACACTAGATATCTGTTGGAGACATCTGTGTCAGCAGATTACACAACAACTAACATACATTAGACCACTGGTTCTCAACGTGGGGTCCGGGGACCACCAGAGGTTCTTGAGGGCATTCCAGGGGTCCCCAGCAAACTGATGAAACGTTAAACTTCAACATTACTTCATTTACAAGAAGTTAACACAGTCAGAGAATATAAAAGAATGACTGTTTTGAGCATAGTTTCATAGTTTTGATCATAGTTTCATAGTTTTGATCATAGTTTCATAGTTTTGATCATAGTTTCAGTCATTGAGTTCTGAACAAAATCATGTCTAACAATAAAAATATTCTCAGATTTGGGTCTGAGAGACAAAATCTCATCCAACAGGTCTGTGGCCTAAATTTGCTC